>CAUYLG010033116.1:0-21639 GCA_963573385.1 Cacajao melanocephalus | reverse complement strand
GATAATATCCTGAAGAGTGATTTCCAGCTTGGATTCATTCTCTGCGTCACATTCAGGTACACTGATCAGGCGTAGATTAGGTCTTTTCACATAATCCCATATGTCTTGGAGGCTTTGTTCATTTCTTTTTACTCTTTTTTCTGTAATCTTGCCTTCTTGTTTTATTTCATTGAGTTGATCTTCAATCTCTGATATCCTTTCTTGTGCTTAGTCGATTCGGCTATTGAAACTTGTGCATGCTTCATGAAGTTCTCGTGTTGTGTTTTTTAGCTCCATTAATTCATTTATACTCCTCTCTAAGCTGTGTATTCTTGTTAGCATTTCATCAAACCTTTTTTCAAGGTTCTTAGTTTCTTTGCATTGGGTTAGAACATGATCTTTTAGCTCAGAGAAGTTTGTTATTACCCACCTTCTGAAGCCTGCTTCTGTCAGTTCATCAGACTCATTTTCCATCCATCTTTGTTTCCTTGCTGGTGAGGAGTTGTGATCCCTTGGAAGGGGAGAGGCATTCTGGTTTTGGGTATTTTCATCCTTTTTGCACTGGTTTCTTCCCATCTTTGTGGATTTATCTACCTGTGGTCTTTGTGGTTGGTGACATTCAGATGGGGTCTCTGAGTGGATGTCCTTTTTGTTGCTGATGAAGTGATTTCTTTCTGTTTCTTAGTTTTCCTTCTAACAGTCAGGCCCCCCACTGCTGTAGGACTGGTGGAGGTCCACTCCAGACCCTGCTTGCCTGGGGATCACCTGCAGTGGCCTGTGCGTTTTCGCTGGGAGCTGCAATCCAGAGCTCTTCCTATTCTTTTACTTTGAATTTCAATCAATGTTGCAAATTTCAATATAGGACTTCTGAGGGCAAAGGAAAAAATGTGTGTAAATGAGTCTCTCAAATTATAAAAGTTACAGGATCATACCTTCATAGTTTTCCTCTGATTATAAAAGTAATGCATGAGTAACGTAAAAACATCCAAACATGGTAGTGTGGAAAGTATGACACCATTATGATAAACTTCCAAACAAGCAAACAAAAATCATCAGTATGTGTTGTCTTCTTATTGCTTTTAGTAGAAAGTTTCTATGTAATAGTATGACATGATTAAAATCGTATTTTAGGAAGATCACTTTGGTGGTAGCATGTGGGGTGATCAGAGGGAGAGAAACTAAAATCCAGGAGACTACCAGGGGATTAGTATTATTGTTTAACCAACATATGAATACGTATCTTCAATGTTAGCTTATAATTGAATACCTTCAGTGTTAGTAAGTTCAAAGGTAATAGGAGACTGAGGCAAGAGCAGAAAAAGTTAAAGAGGAATAGATGAATTCAAGAGACACTTTAAAGGAAGAATCATTAGGATTTGTGACTGGATTTTGACAGGGGCAAAGGAGAAAGAGGAGCAAAAGGTGCTTGGGAATTTCAAGTTGGGTCTTTGGGAGAATCACCCATGATCAGTTCTAGGGAAGTCAGGGATGGAAGCTCAGTTTGGGTGAGTGGTATGAGCTGGAGGTATTTGGACTGAGCTGTCAGAAATCATGTTTAGGAGCAAAGCAGAGAAGCCATCCAAAGCAATAGAGAAAGAACAGCCAGTTCTGGGAAGAGAGAAGCAAGCAAGTTCATGCACAGAGCAGAGGGGAAGAGATTCAGAGAGGGTGACTCTCCAGGTGCTGCAGAGGACTCAAAGAGAGTGAGGCCTGAGAAAGGTGATGAACGGTTAGAGGAAAGCAGAGTGGTGTACCAAGCATCTTCTGGTGCCAGTGAAATGGTAGAGGAAGAATCCAGATTTCAAGGGCAATAAAGAATGTAAATAGCTATACATAATATAGTTATGTAATGTAGACTATTGTATACAATAGTTTACAACTTTTGTTCCTAAGAAGGAGAGAATTAATATGATATCTGGTGGAGGCAGCAGCAATATAACTAATTTCATTTATGTTACGATATTCCTATTCTTACTTAACATATTCAGGCCCAGTTATTTATGTGTAACTATGAAGTTGAACATTTATTACTTGACAGGTGAAGTAAAAAGCCACATTATTCTTTTGCCATTTCGTCCTGTTCTTTGGGACTAATTTTTCCCTACTCCTTGGATAAAATGTAAGGAAAGTCCCATCATTTTTATGGTTACTCTTTGGTAACAAAAGGTCTTGTCATGTTCGGTTACTTTCCTACACACAAACAGACTACATTTAGTGATTAATATGTCCAGTCTAATAAAAATAAAATGCTCCTTTCTCCAGCTTGGGTCTTCTTTGTTCTGGATGCCTGCCTCTGAGTCACTATTGACTCCTCCAGATTGAATTGTGTGGAAGAAAGAGGCGTGAGGGGTAACAGAATTCTCATTTGATGTATAAGGATGGGTCATGTGAACTTGCTGATATTTGTCCTACAAAAAATGGCAATTTAATATGGTTCAGTGTAATACTGTTGTCATCTGCATCAGACCTCTCTGGGCTGAGCAGGCATTTAAAACTAACGTCTTTCCATCTTAGAACTCATTTCTGTATTCCTAGGAGCACCCTTAAAATTGCTGGGAAGTCTTTCATCCAAAGCACCCTGAGTGCTTTTGAATTTGTCTCCTCCAAATGGCAGCTCATAATTTCATCTTCAGCTCCTGGGCATCTAGATCACATACCTCCAGCGTCCCTCTTCTGAGGGCTTGCCTTATTCCTACTAAGGCTGTTTTGATCAGGATAGGAAACAGTCCCATGCTGACTTGCTCTTTTTGCATATCTAGTTGAGGGAAAATGCTCATGCTTTCCCTGATCCTTAACACTCAGGAGGTGCAAACCACCTCCAGCATATCACACTCTTAGCTTCACTGTCAGTACCAATATTATGCCCTTTAGAGTTTCCAGATATGTCAAGAGCCTGTTCACTGACAGCTTGTGGTTGCTCCCAGGGACACATACCCAGCTATCTGGATTGTCTATGGAAGCCCCTTTCCCTAGGCTTGAAGGAAGGGCCAACCAACTCCACCTATGCCCCAGGGTGGGGTGTGTACCACTCCTAGCTCATTGAAAACTCTCTCCTGAAATTCCCTTCTAGTTTTATTTTTATCTTTACCTTTCCACCTTGGTAAGAGGTTAAGAGTTACAAAACCAGTTTTTGGAAACCTCCTTTGCAAGTCCTGCATGGTAGTCTTTAACCTGTGGAATGTGGATATAGTTGACATCTGTTGTCTTGGGGGCCAAAGGCAAAACTGAATCTGAAATAGTTCCCTTTTAACCTCCCGCTAAGTGCAGATTTAACAAATTCAGTGCCCTTCTTAATATTTAAGTAAAAGGTACATCCAGACACTGGAGTGTGGAGAGTACTGCTAAAGCAAACTACTAAGAAATTGAACTTATCATGAATGAACATAATGTACAAACAGAAATAGTCCAACCAGCACCTTAGTTTTGTTTCTGTCATTGCTTTTTACTCCACAAGCAAGAGTTGAAAGAAACTGACCTGCTTTAAAATATATATTTTTAATGGTCATGTAATATGCTGTATTTCTTCAAATTTGTTAAAAATGGAAACTTTTCAAGAGTTGAATGGCATCATGGTTAGGGAAGAAAAATTCGGTAACTGGAATAGATGGTTTTAGTAATTCACATGTCTCCAGTTTGTACTCTAGTCATAGCATTCTTCTTAAAAGTCTGGTAAAAATAATGTGTTTTCTCTTTCCCCCTTCATTTGACTAATTTCTATAACATACACCCTCATAATGAATTATTGACTCAGGGACAAGAGGTAGAGAAATTACAGAGATTGCTAAGAATATCTACTGATTCTTATTTTCTACTTCTGCTTTAGAAGCTGTTTAGAAGATCTAATCAAGCCAAGCTTACATCCAGTAGAAACAGAGAGTAAATATATGTGCTTCAGAGCAGGTTTTTTAAAGAGAGCTTTCCCTATGAAACAGTGACCATATTGGGGAAAGAAGAGCTCAGAAGACATGAGTTATGCCTTCTGTTGCCTGGGAGGTGTTTGCTTCGAGGACACGCTGCTCAAATATTTAAGCCTTCACGTTAGCCTTTTCCCAGTTGTTGGCAGAGTGAATGAGCATAAACTGTATTTGATGAGCTACAATTAACACAAATACTCATTTTTAAGCAGATAAAATTATTTTGAAACTGAAGGAAAATGGTTTAATAAGAGAAACTTGTACTTCCTATGAAAGGACTGGAGTTTTTTTGCTCCATGTTTTTAGTAAAGTTTAGTCAAATTTAGTTTATTTCAGCTAGAACTAACATAGAACAATTTAGAAATACATTTTATTCCTTTTTTTTAAACTAGAGGTTAGCAAACCTTGGCAGAAAAACCAAATGCAGCCTGACACCCATTTTGTAAATAAAGATTTATTGGAACATAGTCATGCTCGCTTGTTTACAAATTGTCTCTGGCTACATTTGCGCTGCAACAGCATTGTTAAGTAGTTGTGACAGAGACCATACGGCCTGCAAAGCCTAAAATATTTACTGTCCTGCTCTTTACAGGAAAAGTTTGCAGATCCCTGTTCCAGATTAATGAAAGTACTCAATATCAGTGTTTTTGTGGTTACATGTGGCATAAATGGCTATTAATTCTCTAAATTATTATTAATTTTAAATATTTCAGTATCTTCTGTACTTGATTATTTTGTAAAAATAACTGAATTAATTCTGAAAATTGGTGTGGCCTGATTGCCCAATGGAGAATATGTTAGACATTACAAAACTCATTTCTGCTTTTCAAATCCCTTGGACAGTAAAATGATTTATTTGTCGATTTGCATTTTACCACTTATAAGCATCTTGGGAAGACATTGTGTAGTACGAAACGTACTGTCAACACTCATTTACAAAATGCTTTCTAGATTTATTGGAACCATTTAAAATGTCAGTGAAAAGAAATACCTTTCTTCCTTCGTGTTCTTCAGTTTTCTGTGATGGCTGGATGGTTCCACTGCTTGGCATTCATGTTCCTTCCAAGTAAAGGGCAGAGACTTAAGGTTACCCTGTGGGTCATTTGCCTCATCAGGGTAGTTTGGTCCTTCTCGAGAGAAGATCGTGTATGTGTTGCAGGAGATGCTGCCTGATAACTGAGGCTGTTCTGTTGAGTACTGTAAGAACCGGACTGGGGACAAGAATTGACTTGTTTATTCATTTATACTTACGTTTATTCAGCAAATGTTGAAGACATGCTTTACTAGGTGCTGTGCTCTCAAGGACTGCATAGTCTCTTGCAAGAGATGGACACAAAGCAAATAATTATCATATATTGTGTTAGGTAAGATGATTGAGTTATAGGCAGGATATTATAGGAGAGAAGGGGCATCTAACCCACCACGGGGAGAAGGCAGTCAAAGAAAGCTATTTGAGAAAGGCTAAATCCAGAACAAGAAATCCAGGACATTCTGTCAGAAATTCAGGTGGAGATGTCTGGTAGGCGGATTTGAGTCTCAATCTGGGATAGAGATAAGGATTTAGGTGTCTTTATTCTACAAACAGCAGTTAAAACCCTGAGAGTTGATGAGAGCCTGAAGAGTGGGAAGAGGGCTCAGCATGGAAAGGCCAACATTTAAAGATCAGAAAGAGATGCATAAAGGAAACAAGGAAGGGGTCAGAGAGATATTTAAGAGTACCAAGAGAACAAAAGACAAGAGTGTTTACAGACTGAATGAGGGGAAGGAGCTGGTCAATGGAAAGATGGAAAATCCAGGATTGATTAGGGACTGGCAATGTAGGAGGCCGAGGAGAGATGGAATTCATTTCAAATATAATCTAATGTGACTACTTATGTGTTAAACAAATAATGGCCTAGAACTTAGTTTTAGGCTGTTGTTTAAAGTAGGCCCAAATAAATAAGTTGATTTCCTATATTTGTAAAAGCTCAGAATTTTTATTTAATCAAACACACATTTATTGAGCACTTATTTTGTACTAGGTGCTATGAGAGGTTTGCACCTCAAGGGATAAACTATGAGGGATACAAAAATGATCAAAAAGTGAAGTAGTAATATTTAAGCTAAGCCCTGGAAAATGAGGAGGGATGGAAGTATCTGTAAGTCAAGAATAGAATAGGCAAGAGTTAGAGCAAAAGCACAGTGGATGAAACTCCAGGACAACTGTCAGTCTTGAATTTTTGTTCTTGAGTATGTCTGTCTCCACCACTGGACTCTCTGATGCCGAGGACTGTAATTTATAGAGCCTTACATGGTGTTTTGCATGGTGTATTTATTCAATTAATGTTTGCTATGTGAATGAAACTTGATGAACAGAAACATTGTAATTGTTACTCATTGTATAGCCTTGCCTGTGCTGGCCTCAGTAATAAAGCAAAAACTAACTTAAAGACTAGCATTTCTGTGTTCATCAGTAAAACAGGTAATAGGTAAATTACCTTCTTGATTTGACGTTTGAGAATGACACATTAGAACTTATAAATGAATTAAGTATATGTAATTTATAATGTTACTATATGATACAAAAACAATTTGAGATAAAAGTCACAAATATGAAGTTCCTTAAGACTTTGATCAAAACAACACAATTTCTTTGAGATTTTCTTTTTTTTTTTTTTTTTAATTTTTATTTTTCAACAACAGCTAACCAAAGATGGGATCTTCTTTACATGATAATGTTGAAGTCAATTTATACACGATTTATTTGTTAGCATGTTAATGGTTTTATTTGTTTTATATTTTGAAGTGAACTGTAGCCTTCTTTTAGGATTAAAAAATAACCTCTTGGTGTACAGATGCTTTAGATTAACCAAGGGTACTTGTTATAAAAAGCTAATATTTTATAGCTGCATCTCTATGTTTGATTTGATAAATTTGGGAATTAAATTTACAGTACACATTTCATTAGTGGAATTAGATAGCCAGTTTGGAGAGGTTCTATTTAATGTGCTACCTTGATTTAGAATGAACGTTTAGAAATATGAAGAGTTTGACTGGGCATGGTGGCTCACGCCTGTAATCCTAGAACTTTGGTAGACCAAGGTGGGCAGATTGCTTGCGCTCAGGAGTTTGAGACCAGCCTGGGCAAAAGAGACATGGCAAACATGGCAAAACTTCATCTCTACTAAAAATACAAACCAAACAAACAAACAAAAAATTAGCCGGGCATGGTGGCTCACGCCTGTAGTCCCAGATGGTTGGTGGCCTGAGACAGGAGAATCGTTTGAGCCCAGAGAATCGTTTGAGCCCAGGAGGTTGAGGCTGCAGTGAGCTGTGTTTGTGCCACTGCACTCCAACCTGGGTGACAAAGTGATACCCTGTCTCAAAAAACAAAAGAAACAAAAAAAGAAAAAATATGAAGAGTTAGATAAATGATAATAGCCCACATGTTTTCTTGTTGATTGTCAAAAAGGAAACAATTAACAGTATCTATTATAACCACACAGGATGTATTGATTTAAGGATTACAGTAGAAAATAATTTAAGGAATTGGAAAGGTGGAGGATGTTGCTCTATGAAGATTTTGTACCCTTAATTATTTATAAGTATTTGAGTTATGTGTGACTTCATTTTCTCCATTATTTTTTGATAATGATATCCTAAACAAATCTGAAGTTATTTGTTAGTTTGACCTGCGTTATCCTTGCTTCTTAAATTCCTGAATTATCTATTTTAATCTGGTTCTTATTTCACAAATGATGGAAATCAGATTAAGCAGTTTGTTTAAATGACCTGCAATGAATTATAGAGATAGGTCACCTTTCTATGCTAACGAGTTGGCAAGAAAAATTCATGAAATTTTACAGGCTTCCTGTTGCAGTGGACTACAAATACACTTCCATAAATGAAAATAAACAGGTTTGTTCATTGCATCTATAAATGTAATTTAAAAATTAATTTTCTGAATAATTTTTTCAAAGTAAGCAAGCAAGAAAAATAAATAAGAACTCATATATTTTCTTGTCTTTTTTTCCCCTGCCCAATAGGACCAGACATATTATCAATCATTTCAGGTTTCAGAATATGGTAAGAGTTCCTCAATTTATTTTGGAAGAAAAAAAACATTTGTTACCTTCTGGAGAGACTAGAGAAATTTTTAAGAGAAGTATTATTTGAAGTAAAAATCCCAATGGAGTTAAAATTCTGGTGTTTTTTGTAGGCTTAAACATATTTTTTTCTTCTGTAAAAATTCTAAAATTTCATTATATAGGAAAAATTCAAAAAATATCACCTGTAGTTGTATTATGATAGTCTTTTTCTTATGCACAACACAATCTATTTTTCTACTTTGTCGTGATCATAAAATATTTAAAATGTTGTGCTTAAAATTACTTAAATTCTCTTCCACAGTTTTCATTTGATTGGCTTTTGTAAAGACAGTCTGTTGAACTCAGGTAAATCCTCTTCTTGCAGTTACCATACTTATAATATCACAGTTAGAAACCCTTAGATAAAAACATGGGACTCACCTATTTTGTGGGTGAATGGAGAGGAATGAGAGATGAGAGTGAAAGCGTAGGATCTTAGCATTAGCTGTCATTTGAATAGTTATTTTGAGGTTACACGTGCAGTTTTTCATTCGCTTTGAGCTTCTCTTTGAAGTTGGGTTTTATTTAGGCAGTAGAAATGATAATATCCAGGTAGTAGTACCTCAGGCTTTGTGGGCCATATGTCTCTGTCATTACTACTCAGCTTTGCCTTGGTAGCATGGCAGCAGCCAAAGATAATATGTACATGAATGTTGCTGTGATGCAATAAACTTTATTTTATGGGCATGAAAATTTGAATTTCATATAATTTTCATATGTCATGAATATTATTCTTCTTTTGATTTTTTCCCAACTAGTTAAAAATTGTAAAAAATGTTCTTAGTTCATGCTGGTCATAGTTTACTGAACTCTGATCTGTAACTGTTCTCCCCAGCATGGGGGCCACTTGCCAGGTGTGGCTGTTGAGCACTTCAAATGTGGCTAGTCCAAATGGAGACACCAGATGTTAAAGACTTAGTATAAGAAAAAAGAAAGAAAAATAGTTCATTAATTACCATTTGTTATTTTGATTATTTGTTGAAATAATAATATTTTAGATACATGGGGTTAAATAAAATATAAAAATTAATTTCACCCGCTTATTTTTACTTTTAAAATTTGGGTACTAGAAATGAAAAATTACACACGTCTCACATTTTATTTCTTTTAGACAGTCCTGATCTAGAAGAATAAATCATAGGGGACCAACATTTTTATAAGCTATCATTATATCCCATTATGGTGATATGCTGGGTGGTTGTATTTGTTGAATAAGGTATAGTGGAGGTGGGGAATTGATTATAAACCTATAATGTTTGAGGAAGAGGCATTTTGATTTCCTTGGTGGTGGGGGTTGGGGGGGTCAAGTTGACTCATATGACTTTTTTGGTTTCCCTGTCCTAGACTGGTCTAGAGTCTAGGAGTGTCTTGGCACATTCAGGGCCATTAGCCTTGATTGGAGCTGAAGGTCTGCCCTATATTGTTTCCCCTTTGGGTATTTTGTTACTTCTCTTATGTTAATTGAATGGTGAGGTGCCTTGTTATGAGAGTGACCTGTTTCTTTGGTCAGAGAACTATAGAAAAAAAGTTTTATAGACTGGAAAGAAACACACATTTTTTTACTCTGGTAGAGTGTTTTTTATCAATTATAGTATTAATACTTACAAAATAGTTTATATCTTAATTATTATTATTATTATTTGAGATAGAGTCTCACTCTGTTGCTCAGGCCAGAGTGCGGTGGCACAATCTTGGCTCACTGCAACCTCTGCCTCCTGGGTTCAAGTGATTCTCCTCCCTCAGGCTCCCAAGTAGCTAGGGTTACATATCACCATGCCCAGCTAAGTTTTATATGTTTAGTAGAGACAGAGTTTCACCATGTTGGCCAAGCTGGTCTCGAACTCCTGACCTCAGGTGATCTACCTGCTTCAACCTCCTAGAGTGCTAGGAGGCATGAGCCACTGCTCCCAGCCTCATACCTTAATTATATAAAGCTAACCAAACTAGAGATTTCTAGATTTGGGTAAAACAAAGGGCTTTTCATCTGTGTTAACATGTATTTGGATTCTAATGAATTTAAGTTCAAATAGTACAAATTATCAACTCCTTCAGAACAAGTTTATTTTTCATTTTGTTCAGTGGAAGACGATAATAAAGTAGATTTTTTAAAAGATTTACCCTTGCTTTTCTTTTCCAGTGTTACCAAAGTTTGACGTGGCTTTGCAGACACCGTTATATTGTTCTATGAATTCTAAGCATTTAAATGGTACCATCACGGCAAAGTAAGTGTCATTTTTCTTTTGATATGATTTGAAACCATTGTCAAACTGTATGACTAAAAGCTGATTATATACTCCAGAATATTAGGGCAATTTTTGCTTATTAAAATACCTTAGTGGACAGGAAACAACTGTTTATAATAAATAATTAAGCATGGGACAGATCTCTACATCCGTTGCTCTGCTTCCAAGCTGACCCAGTCTCCAGTCCTAAAATATTTCCCGTAGACTAGTGTCTGTTTTAGACTTATTAAGGGATTTACATTATAGATAGCACTTGGGTTTTTTTTTTTTTTTTTTTTTCCAGATGATATGGGATTGAGGTAACTTATCTTTTCTTAAATTCTATTTTTTTTCCATTGATAATGGAGGTAGAGCTCTTGGGGGAGAGAATTGGTTGCCTTATTGCAATTAACAAATGAGTAAATAATCCACATTTATCCTTTACATCATGTGAACACAGAGACTTCCAACCCACCTTACGGAACAGGTCTATGGTGGCTTTCATGATTTTGACTCACTAGCTTGAACAACACATAGCGTTTTGTTTTGCTGAGGCAAAAAGCATTGCCAGAGTTCCAGACTAATGGTTCTCTGAAGTGCAGGCTGGGATTGCCCTCAAGCAATTCATGGACTAGTCTCTTGTAGTTTTTATTTTTGATGTGTCAGTATCTGTGCTTTGGTTTCTGAAATATATTTAGTTTCAGAATTTACTTCTAAAAGCTAATAAGAGCTGGACCACACCTCTCTGCCATCTTCTCACTATATTCCTCGCCTGGTGAGGGCTTGTGGCCATGGCATGTCAAAGGATGGGCGGCAGAGAATCTCCTGGCAGAAGCATCTCCATAGACCAAAATGTTCTGAGGACTCCTATTTTAGACTCCGGCAAAAAAATTATAGGAAGCCCATGTAATATAATGGCAAAAGTGTGTCTACAATTTGTATCAAGTTAGATTTCAGCTAAAAGCTAACTTCCAATATGCATTTGGGTACTGTGAATGGATTAATGGTTTAGACAATACATAAATGTCTGCATTTCCCATAATTATCATACAGTACTTGATCTTAGCTGAAGGTTAAGCATTCTGAGTTTTATTTTGAGTTCTTTGACTAATGCTTATAAAAGTTAGTGGGTACCAATCCACACAGACATTGTGTGTGGACCTGCACGGTCCACGTCCACATGGATTGGGCTGAGTCTGGCTATCATCTTTTGTTCTGTTTTTGGTTTTCAGAGGTGTGCCAGGGATTTAATACATTAAGTTAAAACAGTGGTTGTTAAACTTTGGTAACTCTCCAGAAAAATTTACATGTAATTTTAGGGGGTGGTGGGTCTCCCTGAAGCCCTACTGTCGACACCCTCCTCCCTAGCCAAGCAGGAGCACTTGTTTCATCACGGTTCTCATGGTTGAGCCTCTTTGAGACACTAATGGTTGATAATAACATGACAATTGTGATGGCCTCATGACATTTCTTTAGTGTTCACCGTGTTGTATTCTTATCATTTTTCTTAGTATGTTCATCAGTTGAGGTTCAACCAGGGAAGCAGAGCCAGTGGTAGATTTATATATTCCAGGGTGGTGCAGATCTTCTGCGTGACTCGGATGAATGGCCACCATGTGACTGAGGCGTCTCTCCCCAGAGGGCTGTGAGAAAACGATGAACATCACATCTTCACTCTAGCTGTCCTGAGTTCTGGGCCTACCAGTACAGTTCCAAGAGAGTCTGTTGTTGCCTCCAGGGTGTAGAATCAGCCTGAAAATATCATTTACAAGTTTGCAACAGATTTAAGAAAGCTCTTTGACCAGCAGGAGATCTTTTATCAGTCTATACAACTTGGCATATAAATACTGGCATATACTATTCTATAAATAGTGTCCCAGAAAAGGTAGGCCCTCCTTATCATCCTGACTGTGTCTGTCATGATGAAAGCAACATCTCTTTTTCCTTCAGAAGCTAATTCCTCCCCTTGGGCCTTGGCCACTGTCTTCTATCAGGAGAATCACAATCCTGCTTCCTCTTTACCTGTGTCTCGATTTCTCCCATTTGGTATCTTTAACCTTTTGTTCTTTGGTAGGATCTTCACTCTGTGTTTAATCATTTGTTATTAAAAGAAACAAACCCTTCCTTGACCTCCATGTCTCCTTCCAGCTACTGCCTTATCTCTTACCTTGTCTTCACAGCCAGTTAGAATTTCCTTTCCACTTCTTCATATTCTGTTCATTCTTCATTCACCTGCAATCAGCCTGTCACCTTCACTATGCCACTGAAATTGCTTTCACCATGGTTACAAAGACATCTTGCTTAATCTTGTGTGCAGTTTTAAAGTTTTTTTTTTTTACAACTTTTTCTTTTGCAGCAGATGACATTGTCGTCCACTCTCATTTCCTTTCCGGTTTTCCTTCTTTCTCTTTGGCTACTCCTCTGAGACTCTTGCAGGTAACTCCCTCTGTCCATCTTTTAAAAGTTCTTGTTTCAAGGCTGGGTGCAGTGGCTCATTCCTGCACTCCCAGTGCTTTGGGAGGCTGAGGTGGGAGGATCACTTGAGGCCAAGACTTACTTTGATACCAGCCTGGGCAACATAGTGAGACCCTGTCTCTACAAAAAAATAAAAAAAAATTAGCTGAGTGTGGTGGTGGACGTCTGTGGTCCAAGCTACTCATGAGGCTGAGGCAGGAAGATCACTTGAGGCTGCAGGAGCTCCAGCCTGGGCAACAAAGCAAGACCCAATTTCTTTTTTTTTTCTAAAAAAAAATAAAGAATAAGAAAAGTTTTTTCTTAGAGCTCTACTTTGGTTCTCGTCTTTCTCTATGCATTACTCAGATTTTTTTTTCCTCCATGCCTCGGGCTTCTGCTACTGCTTGTAACTGATGATATCACATCTCCAGCTGCACATTTCTTTCTTGGGGTTCAGACACTGCTATGTCACTGCCTGCTAGACATTTCTCACAGGTGCTTTTATTTATTTATTTCCCTCTTCCTCCTCCTCCTTCTACTTCTTCTTCTTCTTCCCTTTTTTTCCCTCTTTCCTCCTTCTTCTCCATCCCCTCCTCCTGCTTCTTCTTTCTTCCTCCCTCCTCCTCCTCCCTTCTCTCTCCTTCCTCTTCTTCCTCTTCCTTCTTCTTCCTCTTCCTTCCTCCCCCTCCTGCTCCTCCTCTTTCTAACTTCTCTTCTTCCTCCTCCTCCTCCTCCTCCTCCTCTTTCTCTTTTTTGGTAGGTCCCTATAGAAGATCCCACAGGTACTTTAAAGCAAACAAATAATCTTTCTCCAAACCTGATTGTTTTCTTATATTTCTCTTGGTAGACTGTACCACCTTCGGTTTAGCTTCCCATCAGCTGCACTCTCCCCATTCCCTCAATCCCCATAGGCAGTCACCGTCCACGGCTTTTGATTCTAGCTCCTTACTCTCTCTTCAAATCCATCCATTTTTCTCCATAGCCACTTCCTTGATTCAGGCCAGCATCGTCTCTCCCTCCTCAGCTACTGTTGCAGTTTCTTAAGTGTTTTTCCTGACTCAGGCTTTACCTCTTCCAATCTTTTCTTGGCACGGTATCAAGTTTCTTGTTTCTCTTACTGAAAGGCAAATTTGATTTTATCACTCTTTTTGCGTGAAAACTTTCAGACTATTGCCTTGAGAGTGAAGTTCAGATTCTTTAGTTTATCTTGCAGGGCTCTTTTCTGGATTCGTGTCTTTTGAAACATTCCACCTTTCTCTACTCCAGCCCATTCTCTACTGTCCCAAACTCTGCTCTCAAATTTTACTTTAGCTTCTAAAAATTGCAAAACACTTTTTTTCTGACCAGTAGGCCATTACATAGGCAATTTCAAGGCTTACTACTTGCCCCCAGTGCTTTTTATGCCCCTCATAACACTAGTCACACAGTGCTGCTGTTTGCTCGTCTACCCTCCTGAAGGTGGCTCTGTGTCTTGTGCACTACTGCACCTTGGTGCCTACTACGGGGCCAGTCGTGGAGTAGGTATCTAATATATACCTATTGAAAGAAAAAATAGGCGAGGCACAGTGGCTCATGCCTGTAATCTCAGCACTTTGGGAGGTTAGGGAAGGTGGATCACTTGAGGCCAGGAGTTTGAGTTCAGCCTGGCCAACATGGCAAAACCCCATCTCTACTAAAAATACAAAAATTAGCCGGGTATGGTGGCACACTCCCAGCTATTCGGGAGGGTGAGGCATGAGAATTGCTTGAACCTGGGAGGCAGAAGTTACAGTGAGCTGAGATTGCACCATTGCACTCCAGCCTGGGTGATAGAGTGAGACTCTGTCCACCCCCCTCCTCCACCAAAAAAAAGGAAAGAACAAATAGAAAAACAGCATGACCCTTAAGATTTCAGCTCTAAGCTGTATATAGCACAACAAAAGTCTTCATACCAAACCAAAAGCCTAGTATTTGGAGTTCTGTGGATATAGGAAAAAAGAAATTCAGTTTATCTTATTTTCTTATTCAACAATCAACACAGAAGACTTCTGTGACCTCTGGTCATGAAGAAGTGGGTAAGGATTTCTTCCCACCAAAACCCAATCAGTCGATCAGTTCTGCAGGGGACACGAGCTGGGTGTCCTCTAGTTCAATTCAAGTCTGACACTGTCTACTGGAACACAGCATCAGATCATAGATGAGGACTTGCTCCAAGACTGTCCCCACTTCAGATGCCACTCTTAAGTAATAGGTTGTCACCTATGCTTCTGACTGATTGGCTGCAAATCGGAGTTCCCACTAGATTCTCTTTGGGTTTGACTCATTTGCTGGAGCTGCTCACAGAACTTAGGAAAACACTTTACTGGCTTATTACAAAGGATGTTATGATGGATAGAGATGAAGAGCTGGAAGATATGTGTAGGGTGAGCCATGTGGGAAGGAACATGGAGCTTCCATGCCCTCTCTGAGCTGTGCACGCTGCCCTCCAGGAACCTCCATGTTTTCAGCTCTCTGGGAGTTCTCCAAAGGCTGTCCTTTTGGGTTTTTATTTTATGTTTTCTTTTTCTTTCTTTCTTTCTTTTTTTTTTCATTTACCACTGATCAGAAAGCAAGGTATTGCTTTATAAACTTTTTGTCCTTTTTTGTGCTATGGCTGCTTTCAGAGAAAAAAATTCCTTGTTTTGTTAATGATACCATCCTAGAATATTTTGATTTGCTTTTTATTTTATTTTTTTTTAAGTGATGAAGTCTCACTCTCTTGCAGGCTGGAGTGCAGTGGATGCAGGTTACTGCATCCCCAAACTCCTGGGCTCAAGCAATCTTCTCACCTCAGCCTCACAAGTAGCTAGGGGTATAGGTGTGAACCACCACGCCTGGCTAACTTTTTGTCCTTTATAACGATGGGGTCTTATAATTTTCCCCAGGCTGGTCTTGAATTCCTGGCCTCACACAATCCTCCTGCCTTGGTCTCCTCAAGTGCTGGGACTACAGGCGTGCTCCACCACTCCCGGCCTGATTTGCTTTTTAAAAATTAGTCAAGCTTTTATTTTCTGAATGATTAACTTATCCCAAATGCTTCCAGGTTTTATTAGGACAATAATTGTGCCTTTGTTTCACAATTATTATAGCCAACTTGGTGTTTGGAAAACTAAATCTGCTTCACATTGAAGTCAAAATTAAAAATTTTTTGTGTCTGAGAGTACTTTAAAGTTTATTTGGATTTTAAAGATCCGTATACCATTATGTGATATAACTCAGTTAAGATACAATATCCTGGCATTCTGATTTTGCTTTTATTTAATCTTAGCATGATACAAGTAGAGTCAGGTTTTGAAGACTCTGGAATGGGTGAATTTGAAATTATGTTTGCTAACTAGGGTTTTCACTAACTTTACTGTTTTTGTTTGGAAGTATGGTGCATTTGAAGGTGGATTTTATTATTTTTTTCTTCTTAGTTTGGAATATGCTATATTTTAAGTTGAGTTGATCCAGATGAGGGGCTGCTTCTGTGTTCAGTTAATGGATTCAGGAAGCAGCAGTTTATTGCTATGATTTATAGACTGCAGAGCAAAATTGACTTCCATCTCTGGCTCACATTCCACAATAGAGATAGAAGCAACCCAGGAAATGCATTTAAAAAAGGCTTTCTGGCAGTAAAATATATTGCCTCTTCTTCACATGAAGAGACTTTCCTATCATGAGAGAGGATAAAATTAATACATAGAAAGAAAAGTAGAAGAGAATGATGTTTGACTCAAAAAGCTATGTTTGGGCCAGGCACATTGGCCCATGCCTATAATCCCAGCACTTTGGGAGGCCAAGGTGGGTGGATCACTTGAAGTCAGAAGTTTAGACGAGCCTGGCCAATATGGTGAAATTCCATTTATACTAAAAATACAAAAATTAGCTAGGTGTGGTGGCAGACACCTGTAATCCCAGCTACTCAGGAGGCTCAGGCAGGAGAATCACTTGAACCTGGGAGGCAGAGGTTGCAGTGAGCCAGGATTGGGCCATTGCACTCTAGCCTGGGCAGCAGAGTGAGACTCTGTCTCAAAAAAAAAGAAAAAAACCACGGAATTTGCTGGGCCTGGTGGTGTGCGTTTGTCATCCCAGCTACTTGGAGGTTAAGGCAGGAGAATCTCTTGAACCCTGGTGGTGGAAGTTGCAGTGAGCTGAGATCACACCACTGCATTCCAGCCTGGGTGACAGAGTGAGACTGTGTCTCAAAAAAAAAAAACACACACACACACACACAAACAAAACAAAACAAAAAACCAAGTTTGGTACTATGGATTTAAAAAATTATTCTTATTTTAAATTTTTCTGCAAAAAATCAATTTTTGACAGCCATGAGCACATTTAGTGCTCCAGAATCTATGGTCTGATAAACCTTCCTGGCTGATATTGGAACATGCAGCAATAGACCATGGTGATTGCAATTTCAGCTGAAATTTAAAAATCTTCTAAAGCTTCAAAGTTTCATGGGCATGCAGTTAATTGGCTAGTCCAGATTTCTAGGAGTGAAAGATTTACATAATATTTAAAAAATCTTTGGACAGGACACTGTCACTCCCAATTATGATCAGGTTTTCTTCTGGAGTCTTTCAGATGGTCAGAGGTTGGGCAGAGTGTGTGTTAAGAACTGTTTTAAGATACTATAGTTAAAAGTCTTCCCATTTTGGAAACTTAGTTTCAAGGATCACCATTTGTTTTTTATTTATTTAATTTTTTTGAGACAGAGTCTCACTCTGTTGCCCAAGCTGGAGTGCAGTGGCACGATCTCGATTTACTGTCGCCTCTGCCTCCTGGGTTTAAGCAGTTCTCTGCTTCAGTCTTCCGAGTAGCTGGGAATATAGGCACCCACCACCAGGCCCAGCTAATTTTTGTATTTTTAGGAGAAACGGGGTTTCACCATCTTGGCCAGGCTGGTCTTGAACTCCTGACCTTGAGATCCACCTGCCTTGGCCTCCCAAAGTGTTGGGATTACAGGTGTGAGCCACCGTGCCTGGCCCAATGTAATTTTTTAAAATGTTGGATTGCTAAAACGTATGCTATTGAAAGTAGTATTTTTATTGTGTTCTGACAATATCAAGTTGATATGTAAAAAAGACTGTGTTTATAATTATTCAGGTATACATATGGGAAACCAGTGAAAGGAGACGTAACACTTACATTTTTACCTTTATCCTTTTGGGGAGAGAAGAAAATTATTACAAAAACATTTAAGGTAACTTTTGCAGATATTTTATAACTTGTAATGGGGAAAAATATATGTAGTTTTTCTAGAAATAAGATTTAGTACTGAATTAACAAAAAGTTAAGTGTAAGAAAATCAAGAGCTTTCCAGCATTGAACAAGTGAGAATTTACCCAATTTATAGTGATTAAAATGGTACCAGAGCTATTGTATTGTTGTGACTTAGTCTGGGTTTTATTTCTAAAATTTGAATTGCTAAAATGAAAAATAATACTGAACTTTTAAACAAAACAGATAAATGGATCGGCAAACTTCTCTTTTAATGATGAGGAGATGAAAAATGTAATGGATTTTTCAAATGGACTTTCTGAACACGTAGATTTATCTTCTCCTGGACCAGTAGAAATTTTAGCCACAGTAACAGAATCACTTACAGGTTTGTAGACTTTAAAGTGAAGGTAAAACTATTTATGTGACACTGCTTTATCATCTTTCTTATTGTAACTGGTACTTTCATTTGGGAGCATATTGACTTTCTAAAGATGCTATTTAATGTTGAAATTGTTGTGACTGTTAGTCTAACTTGCAGGATGATTTTATAATGCGGGACCTTATTTTCTATGAAATTCTCTACTTCGACCACATGTGATTGCTCTTTGTAATTTTTTTCCATTTCTATTCTTCCCCCCTGAAAACTATGTGGAAAAGCTTACATTTTCAGCTGGCTACCTTCTTTTTAAAATCACTGAAATCTCAGTTGCTCCTAGACAGTAATAAGAAAATCAGGTTTAGTTTCTTGGACCTTTCTGTTACTATTTCAATAGCTTTAAGCAATCCCTGAAAGAGCAAAAGACTATTCTTTCATTGGCCTTAATTTGCTGCTAGTGTACGTGTCACTGTGGTAGAATGGCAGCAATGGTGCTTAGAAGGGATCCATAGAGAACATAATAGAACCGTGTGATGCTCTTAGTGTCAAAGCCAATACGGGAATGAGGCTTATGTGCCCTGATGTTTTAAACCCTTTTGGTAGTAGGTTAGATGGAGAGATTTGGTGGATAGAAGCTTTTGGTGAAACATTACTTTTTCTTTCTAAATTGTGCAATTTCCAAAAAAGGTATCTCAAGAAATGCAAGCACTAATGTGTTCTTCAAGCAACATGATTACATTATTGAGTTTTTTGATTATACTACTGTCTTGAAGCCATCTCTCAACTTCACAGCCACTGTAAGTTGGTATATTTATTTCCAGTCCATAGCAGTAAGTTCAGCTTAATGAAATAGAATGGGAAATAATATTTTCAGTGCTTTTCTAAAAATTTAAGCTAAAAAGTATATAACTTTGTCTCTTTAGCTATGTGGGGCATGTAGATTTGTTTCCAGATGACTTTTGTCTAATTTTTCTAAAAAAGTAGTTTTCAACAATAAAAATATTTTTTTGAAAATGAACTTTTTTTTACAAGCAATTTATGTTACATGTGGATTGCTACACTGAAGCCTTTATTATTTAATTGAAAGAATTAGATGGTAGTCAAAAATTTCAATTTCAATTTGGTTTTATGATTGATTTTAGTTCTAGCAAAGATGTTACATTAAAAAATTATCAGCAAATCTCATTTTTTTTAGATAATGTTGAATTAACACATTAATTGCATGAATTTTGGAAATGAGCAAGGCATGGTGCTGGGCAGGGCTGTGGAGCTAAGAAGGGCTCAGTCCCTACCCTCGAGTTCACAGGTTTTGTGATGGTGACAGGAAAATATATACACAACTATAACTCATGGTAGATTAAGATTAGTGTTACTAATTCATTTCTGTAGGGATTTAAAGCAGGGGTTGGCAAACTTTCTGCAGAGCTAGATAGTAAATATTTTCAGCTTTGTGGCCATGTGGTCTTCCTCACAGATACTCAGCTTTGCCAGTGTAGTGTGAAAGCAGCCATAGCTAATTTATACATAAGCAAGAGTGGAATATGCTCCAGTAAAACTTCATTTACAAACATACTGGATTGGCCTATCAGCTTGCAGAAGTTGGCTGACCTCTGATTTAAAGAAAGAAGGGGTCACTTGCTGAATGGGTCGGTAAAAGTTTCAGGTAGTTTCTGATTTCAATGATCTTAACAATTTAGACAGTTTGAAAAGGTAAGTTAAAAAAAGTTGAGGCTGCAAATGGAAATTTCTGAATGAGGAGAGTGAAACCATGGTAGTTCAGGGAGCGAGAGCTGGCTGTGGGATAGGCATGGGGGTTTCTATGGGATGCTTTATGGAAGAGGACGCTCTAAACTGTTTTCTTAAAAGACTAGTTGGGTTTTAAATGCTTGGGCATGGGAGTGGGAGGTGGGGAGCAAGATAAGAAGTGAGACAAGAAGGTGAGCTCTGGCTGGCAAGTTCAGGGTGCACTCAAGTAGTGTTTGAGGGAGACTGCTCAGGCTGTGTGCAGGAGGATGGCAGTAGCCCAGGATTGAGCAGATGGGCAGCCTTGTGGTGGTGGCTGCGGGAGTGGAGAGGATGGAAGAGAGAAGATAGGACTTGGTGTTCATTGGATTTGGAGGGTGGGGAGAGGGAGGGAAAATTCAGAAATGTAACATCTTGCAGAATCGTGATGTTAGCAAAAATAGGAAAATGATGTGGTTGCCATTTTAGATGTGTGAATTCGAGGTGACTAGGATATCCACGTAGAAATTTCCTGCAGGTAATTGGAGGCGTTGGGCATGAGCTCCAGAGCAAGGTGAGGCTAGGAATTTTGGATTTAGGGTGCAATCACAGAGATAACAAGCTAAGCCATAGAACGGCTGAAACCTTGGTGGAAGAGAGAACAGATGTCCAAAATTCCCACATTTAGAAAGAGGAAAGAGAAACTGAAAAGGACACTGAGAGGATACAGAAAAAGAGGTAGGAAGTGCAGGGGGTTGTTTTGGAGCTGTGGAGGGTAAGGGAATCCATAGTATTAACAAGGGAGTAATCAGTGATGTTGGATGCCTCCCAGAGAGAGGCCACTGAATCTGGATGTTATAGTGCTACCAATACTTTTTGAGAGTTCAGTTTCATGAGAATACTACAGATGGAAACTTTTCAATTGTACGTAAAACCTGTGTGTTTTTAAGATGTTTTGTTATGACCATTAGGTGAAGGTAACCCGTGCTGATGGCAACCAACTGACTCTTGAAGAAAGAAGAAGTAATGTAGTCATAACAGTGACGCAGACAAACTATACTGAGAACTGGGGCAGATCTAACAATGGAAATCAGAAAATGGAAGCTGTTCAGAAGATAAATTATACTGTCCCCCAAAATGGAATTTTTAAGATTGAATTCCCAATCCTGGAGGATTCCAGTGAGCTACAGTTGAAGGTGCCACATCTGTTTCCCATTATTGTACCACTGCAACATCGTTACAGTTGTAATCTTGTGGTAGCCACTCAACCTGTCAGACCTGAGAGTGCATAGGAAGTGGATACATGTTTCTATTTTAAAAAATGGGGAGAGTGTTAAAGCAATTTAATGACAGTGGCTGAATGTTACACTAAACTTTTCCTTGTAAGTTCATTTTGAAGAGCACAGTAAAATATAGCAATGTGAAGATACGACGGAGAAGTTCCTCAAACCCCCAGTCTAGGGTTTGAGGTCAGTCATTTGAAATTTTTTTTTGCAGGAACTGAAATGAAAGAGGAATATATATATATATATATACATATATATATATATATATATATATATATATATATATGTATATATATATATATTAATTTTCTGTGTTTTAAATATATCTGTTTT
>CAUYLG010033115.1:0-26828 GCA_963573385.1 Cacajao melanocephalus | reverse complement strand
TCTTATTTTTTTAACTCTTCTTTAGTCTCATTTAAAGTAGTTAGTGGTCATCAAAAAATATTCAAACACCGCATGTTCTCACTCATAGGCGGGTGTTGAACAATAAGAACACATGGACACAGGGAGGGGAGCACTACACATTGGGGTCTGTGGGGGGAAGTAGGGTAGGGACAGCAGGAGGTGGGGAGTTGGGGAGGGATAGCATGGGGAGAAATGCCAGATGTAGGTGAAGGGGAGGAAAGCAGCAAATCACACTGCCATGTGTGTACCTATGCAACAATCTTGCATGTTCTTCACATGTACCCCAAAACCTAAAATGCAATAAAAAATATATATTTTTAAGTGTATCCCCACAAAGAAAACTTTTATTTAACAAACACTTATATGATGCCTACTCTGTGCCTTACACTAGAGTTGTACAAATATTAACTTATTAGATTGTCGTAAGAACCCACAACAAAGATACTATTATTATTCCCACTTTACAGGTAAGGGCGTACAGGTGACAAAGGTTTCATGGCTTCCCTGGGGTCACGCAGCTTATAGGTGGTAAACCTGGGATTTGAACCAAGGCAATCTAGTTTAGAGTCTGCATTCACTCTGTTGACCCTTTCTATGTTCTTTCCTCAAAGAAAACGCGGATTTCTTTCAGAGAATTGTGTAACATACATATGGAAAAATGCACAAATCCTAAGTGTACACCTCTTTGAATTTTCACAAACTGGACGCATCCAAGTACTTAATCTCCTCACACACACAAAAAAACCCCAAACATCACTGGCCCCAGAAGAGTCCCTTCATCTCCCTCCCAACCCCAAGAATAACCCTTATGCTGACTTTTCCTGCATGGATTAGTTTGAACTGGTTTTTGAACTTATATAAGTGGAATAATACAGTCTACTTTCTCTTGTGTCTCATTTCTTTCCCTCTACATCATCCTGATTATTGAGTATAATTCAAATTTATTTCTTTTTGTTGCCATGTATTATTTCATTTTCTGAACATGTCACAAGTGATTTATGAATTCCATTATTGATGGGCATTTTGCTAATATCCACTTTGGGACTTTACAGATAGTGCTGCTATGTACACATCTTTTGATGAACACATGGACGTACTTCTATTGGGTGTATACCCAGAAGCACAAAGCCATAGGGTATACAAATATTCTGCTTTCACAGGCACTGCCAAACAGTTTCCCAGAGTGGGTGTGCCAATTTACGATCCCACCAGCAATGTGCAAGAGTTCTAGTTTTGCTAACATTTGGAATTTTGTCTTTTAATTTATAACCATGCTGGTGGGTGGCAGAAGTTTTTTTGTTTTTCTTCTATTTTAAGAAAAATAGACTATTTTTTACAACAGATTTAGATTTACAGAAAAATTCAGATGATAGTAAAGAGAGCTCCCATATACTGCCCACCCAGTTTACCCTGTTAACATCTTACATTAGTATGGTACAGTTCTTAACAACTCATGAACCAATACTAGTATATTATCATTCACATAATTATTTTTAAATTGCAAAAAAAAAATAACAATGTTAATGTCTTCTATGTAAAATGAGGATTATTAGATAAACAGTTTGCAAGTTACATTATTTAAATAATGGGATGGATTGATGACTCTAGTACAGTTCTTTGCTGGCTAAAGTCAAAACCACCAGTTGATGCAGGGAAGTTGTTACCTAGGATAAACCTTTACAATGATCATTCTGTATCAGTGAGTATATGGGGCTCCTGTTTAAATGTCCATTCTTGGGCCTCTCCCCACACTAAGAATCAAAACCTCTGGAGATGCAGACCAAGAATGTGCCTTTTGAACAAGAAACTTCAGGTGGTTCTAATACATCCTAAAGCCTGATAACCTATGTTGTACACATAGGAAAGCAAGCCCAAAATAAATAATGCCTGTAATATTGTAAGTCTAGGGGCATATTATTTTCTGGGCTCGGCAGCTAGCACTAAGACACTGATTTAGTTCTGATTTTAATAATGTAAAGATATATGGACAAAAAGGCAACCTGTCAATACCAGAGTTCTAAGGATGACTCTTGAGTTAGGTTTCCTAAGACTTTGAATAAAAAAGGTTGCACGGAAAAGTTAAATGATGCTGCTGGTCCCCAGTGGGCAAGGAAGCTTAGACAGAGAGAAAGGGAGAAAGAGAGAGAGAGAGACAGAGAGAGAGAGAGAGAGAGAGAGAGAGAGAGTGTGTGTGTGTGTGTGTGTGTGTGTGTGTGTTGGGAATCGTGGCCCTTTGGCATCTCAAAAGAAACTTGAATGTCAGACAGGGTGTGGAGGACAGCAGGAAGAGATCAGTGTATAAAATATTCCAATGGCAAATTCCAGAAAAGCGTCAGCCACAGCTAAATGGGACAAGAAACAATATATGTTAATTTAAGACGACGTCGTCAATTTAGTGGCATGTTTATTGAAATAGCCTTTTGCATTCTAAAAACAGCACTAGGGTATGGACCTCTGAATCCCTGCAGGAAACTGTACAAATTCCTAGGAGGGAACAGCGGACTCAAATCTGACTTTAATAACAAAAGGCAATTATTTTTAGTATTTTCCAGTAGACCTCAGCTGTCTGGTATTGTCAGGCTCTATTCGTGGAGAGGTAGAATTTGGAGAGAGTTAATTTAGTGAATGGTGAGTGAGGGAGGGATGAAGGGAAGGAGGAAACAAAGGTAGGGAAAAAAGACAGAAAGGTAGGGGGGCGAGAGGGAAGGAGAGAATGAGAGAGAGAGAGGAGAGAATGAGAATATGGGTGGGAGCTTGAGAGCTTTTCCACTCTGGTACTATTATCTGGCTTGATGGCCCCCAAGGCAGGGTGCCAGTCATATAATAATAAATGCCAAGATCAAACCTCCAGGAACAAATATAAAGGGACTCTAAAACAAGCAATTTGTCAGACTGGTTTCGGGGTACAGAGAAGCATAAAGAACTTGGGAGAAAGTAGGTCACCGATAAATTCTCATGGAAACAGCTGGAAAGCCATTATAGTGACTAATTAAGCATTGTGACTAATTAAGAAGTGGTAAAACCATAGAAGGAGTGGCATTGGAGGGGATGGCGGTGACGGGTTATGAAGGAGAGGAAGGGTATGGAATTAATTTTTTAAAAGTTGCTTGGAAAACCCAAACTTGTAGATTCAGCAGTTTTGATGGATGAATATCTGGGTGAGGAAGAGAAATGGACATCGTGTTTCTTGCCAATTATGTTTTGAGAAATCATGTAGAAGCAGGAAGGTTGTCAAGTGGAGAGATGACTCTGTAGAGCATTTGTCATTCATAGGCGGTAAAGCACAATGTTGTCAATGACAGGCCAGAAAAAGAACGTTATTTTGTTATCAAAGTAAGGAATAAACATGGAAGGAAAATACCAAAGGATTCTAGGTGTGATGGAACTGTTTGTGATGGGCAGTTTCCACATCTTAAATCAAGACAAATGGATTTGATGATGGAAAAGAGCCATCATCCTTAAAAAATTACATAACTATTGGATATGGAAGAAGAACATTATGTCTAGAGCTTTAAAACATGTTTCTATGGTGTCCTAGGAAATCCTGTGTGGAAATTCATTCAGATTGGCTTGGATACTGACAATCTCATGTAGATTTTCAAGTGGCTTAAGGAGTACAGTCCCCAAACAATAATTCATAGAAATATTTCAGCTTGGGAGGACTATAACTACTTGTTTTTTAAGAGTTTGCTGTTCACTGGTGCTTCATTTGATCTCACCCTCAGTATTCTGGGAAACACTGTGAGAGTTACTAGCCTCTTTTACATAAAAGGACATATAAACTAAGAGGCATTAAGTCACTGTCTAAAGTCACAAAGCTTATTTCGAAGTCCAGATCAAGTTCCCAACTATTGTTATTTAACCTTGAGAGTAGCTTTTCAACACATTCTCTTATAAACTTGGCTTTAACATATAAATGTGAGGTGTCAGTGCATGCCAGGAAGAAAAGAGGATTGCAACCAAAGTCCTCCTGTGGAGCTTAGAGCTGTTGACTAAAACAGCAAACAATTCCTCCTTCTAAATAATGCAAGCTAGGATTCCTAAGAAATAGTATTGGCGAGATCAGGCATAAGAATTGATCACACACACACACACACGCACACACACACACCAACACAACACACAAAACCAAACAAAAAACCAAAAACCAGAGAACCAAATCTATGTGGCTCTCAAGGCATTCCTTGGTGCACTAAGTGATAATCTGAGAAATCATTTTAGAATCTTCCCAGGAAAGCATCCTGAGTGCTTAGAACTGGTAAGGCAGAGAAGACATGAAGGATCACCCCTTCCATCCACATAGGCCTCTGGTTTTTGTTAGTAACTGACAATGTCTCCTACTATGCCTCAGAAATTGAGTGGGGCAGACTTCCAAGGATGAAAAGGGGAGATTGCTCAACTGGAGGTGGCCCACTATACTGTAAGAAAGGAGTGAGTCTCTGGAAGGTGCCAATGAGGCACTACTATAGAAAGGTGGTGTATTTGCTGCAAATGAAAAGGAGATAAGTATTCTAGTGAGGTATCTATGACCTTGCATGGAAAACAGTATGGAGTAGCCTAGCATGGATGCTGCTAGTGTCCTGCTGCTTTACTAAGTAAGTTAACTTTGATTTTTTTTTCTCTGAGAAAAGTATTTAGGGAAAGAGAAAGGTTCAAAGAAAGAAGACAATGTTTATCTTCTTTTTTTTACATTTCTAAACTTTTAATATACAAATAATAATTGCAGGTATTTATTGGGCACAAGTACAATTTTTCTTTAAAGACAGGGTCTTGCTCTGTTGCTCAGGCTGAAATGCAGTGGTGTGGTCATAGCTCACTGCAGCTTCTAACTCCTGGGATCAGGTGATCCTCCTGCCTCAGCCTCCTGAATAGCTGGGACTACAGGCATGCACCACCATGCCCAGCTAATTTATAAAATTTTTCTTTTGTAGATACAAGGTCTTGCTATGTTGACCAGGCTAGTTTCCGACTCTGGCCTCAAGTGATCCTCCCACTTTCACCTTCCAAAGTGTTGGGATTACAAGTGTAAGCTGCTGCAACCAGCCTACAATTCTTTAAGTGGGGTTTCTTCTGTGTGTGTGTAGGGGGGTCCTTAGAACATGAGGGTACTTGGCAACAACCGAACTACTGTTAATATGACAAATTTGTTAAACTTTTAATTTCCATTTTTATATGCATTTGTGCACACATTTATATTTCTTTTCTTTGGAATTTGGCAACAGTGATTTTAGGCTTGGGGGTCTAAATCAAGATAAACTAATTTCCTTCTTTCTGAAGAGTGAATTCAAGAAATATGGCCAAGAGCCAGAATAGTCTCAGACGAAACATACTGGCTTCATTTGGAGATACTGAATTGATTCTTGTAACCATTTCAAACCTTTCTCCAAGACATTTCAGAGCTCAGAAAATAGAACAAAAGGAATTTGTTTTTTCTTTTGTCTTTTCAGAATTTACAGCTTCTCACCAATGCCTGCCAAACCTACAATATAGTTAGACATTTCTTCATGCATTCACATTCTCATTATTAATGGTTCAAACAAAGAACATAATAAAATACAGTTGTAAGTGCTAAAAGATGTTTCTGTGACTTCATACCATGGCTCAACACCACCTTAACATTACTGCTTTCATAGCCAAGTCAGTAAGCCTCTTAAGCCTTAAGTCTGACTTACACCCAAAGCTAGAGTGGCAGTAAGAGGTGGGGGCACATATTTTAATAAGCTACTGAAACTTCTTTTGCCCATAGCATTGGCCCAGGTGCTATTAGCTCGATTTCAATGACCTCTCATAGTCACTGAAAGGAAGACTACAGATTCCTGAAGGGCTATGAGTTTGCCTCTTTGATGACCTATTATCTTTACCCCATACATACTACTCTGGTACCTTATGAATATCACTTAAACAATATATGTGTCCTCATAATGAAATATTATTAATATTCTTTGAAATAATAGTGTTAAAATATATCAGTTAATAATAGTGTACAAATATAAGGTATTTTATGTAGCACAAATATATGTTAATAAATTATATCTCCAGATAAAAGTAATGGTACATTACTTATATAAAGTGTTTCCCAAACTACATGGTTTCCTCAGGGTATTAATAGATCTCTCTCTCTCCCCTCCACCCCCCACACACACATTAATGTGGTCAAAAAAGTTTGAGAAAACTGGATGATTTAAAAATAAAATAGGTTTATTTATTGCAGAACCTATCAAAGCCTTTAATATCCTGAAGTATAACTCTCTCAAAGAAGATCAAACATAAAAGGTTTTCAAAAACTCATTGGAAGATACAGTTCTATTACCACATTTGGGACTTGAGTTCCATAAAACACATTTTCAGAGATGCTGTTTTAGAAAGTAACTTCCTGCAACAGCGATCCTTTATAGGGCAGGCAGGCCATGCCTCTAGGAATGAGGAATTTCTGGGACTATTCAGGAGGAAAAAGGGGAGAAGGAATTATTGACCAAGGGTGACAAGGCATCTGAATAATTAAAGTCTTGAGGCCAGGAAATCCTTGAACACTCTTTGGGGTCACCATCATCAGCATGTGGCACAGGTATTTGATGTTTGATTATTGGGTGAATGACTACATGCATGCATGAATGAATACTTCCTCTAAACTTGAATAAGCCAAGAACTAGCTGGTCCTGATTATCTTTGGACCCAGGGTCATGCAAGAATGTCAAATGTATCCTGATGATTTGGGGTCCCTCACATTAGATAAATGACCAAATCAGATGAAGAAATGTCATAGCTGGCTCATTTCGGGTGTCCCACAACTGTAGCCCAACTGCAATAAAATATTCAAGGGCAATGCAGGTTGGAGCAGGAGGTGCCTGATGCCTCCAAGTTTGACTTGAGAAAGATGAAGGCATATTTGTTTACATTCTGAGGTGGGTTTTAAGGACGGCACCGTGGATATTCTCCTCTGCTCTTACACTGACATAAAGGGGCATCAATTCTCAGATGCAGGTCCTGACAAATCAGTGTGTCAGTTGTAAGCTATGCCTCAAGTACTTTGTTATTAATGCCAGACATTTGGGAATGTCTTATTTTTAAATATGAATTAAAACAGATTTAAGGCTACAGATAACTTTACTCTCATTCCCAGCTTGATATGCTTTCTTGAATGAGAGACAAAACAGCTTGCCTGCCAGGAATTGTACTCGCTTACACCATCAGATAGATGTATCTTATTGGAACAAAAATGATGAGAGTGCTGTAATAGAGGTTGGAGAAATGCATCTTCCACACAGATGCTAAGCCAGAAACTAGGTAAAGTGCTGGTCCAAAGACCCTTAACTACAAGCCTGTGGGTAGCTTGGTTAACTTAGATTTTCTTCTCTTTCTTTAGGGCTCATAATGTTTTCCCTGGTGGTGCAAATCTTGATGCTCTCTCACCATGGGTCAGCCGCCTCAGCCCCTTTAGCATAGAGGCCCTAAAAGTCTCTTGTCCATTGTCTTTCCTTTAAACAATTAGCCCTATCCCCCATTCTAAGCACTCATTGCCATGGAGCACCATTCCTCTTAGGTTTCCGCTGGTCGTTCTTTGTTCTCAGCCCTAGGTGGAGGTGCAGCTTCCTTGTATGCCCCCGTCCCTGCATCCAATGAGCAGAGGCTTGCAGGCCTCCATCTCTGGAAGAGTTTGTCACTGTGGGGAAAGGGTTAATGTAACCTTTCCCCTTCTCTGTGGAAATCTGCCCTTGTATTAACTTTCCAGCTCTGTTGCCCTGGAAACGTGGTGAAGGTGGAATGTCAGCTGTGTTACCAGGCAGTATTGCTTATAGTAGAAATGACCTAATTGTTAAATTGCTTTTATGCCACAGGATTGTAAATGAATCTGAATACCTGGTGGAAAACCATAGCTTTGGGATTCCCTGAGTGTGAAATCCTTGGTACGTCCCATATGGGGCCCCTGGAATCTCTGGTTGTTACAAGAGATATTAGCTCCTGTGGGGTATGGGGCTTCTAAGCCAAGATGGACCCTATATTCTCTGAAGTGCTTCTTGTCTGTTTGCACCTAAGCGCCACTTGGGGGTCCAGAGAGGAGGCCCTGGACAGCACGTGGGCTCCTGTAAAGACTCCCACAGAGGAGGGATGCCTGAAGCAGTCCTCCTGGCCATGGTGGTTCCTGACAGTTTGTTTCTGAGTAGACTCCCACAAGCAGTGGCCTACGGTGATCTTATGAGTCAGAGTGTTTTGTTGAACTGAAGGAGGCCCCTGGTAGACATGACAGTCACGAGAGGGTAGGCTTGCTCTCCATCCTTGCTGGGGCTGACATGACATGTTGTCTTCCTGCCAAGTTTCCTCACACATGCTGGTCTGGTTCTTCAAATATAAGTTTGCAGGGAGTTGTTTCTCTGTCACTGGAAGATATTCCGAGCCCATTTCCATCAAAAATGACCCTGCTGATTTATTGTCTTTGAACAAAAATGACCAGTTGGAGGGGCCAAAAAGGATTTCCATTCCCAATTTTTCTAAAAGTTTTGTGTTTCCTACAGATAGGGTGGTTTGTACTGCTTTTAAATCTCTTAAATACTCGCACTCCCAGAAGCCTCCTAACATATAAGTTTCAGATGGCTGGAGCATATTTTCAGTGTTTTATTTTACTGAGCGTATACAGCTCTGCCACTATTTGTGGGCTCATTGGCACAATTCATACTGAGACTCCTCATTTAGTGGGGTGAGCTTGGCAGGAGGAGTTCAATAGCCAACATTTATTGAGCACTTATAACAAACCCAGGTACTGTTCCAAGTGCTTTATGTGTATTAACGTGTAAACAACAACACTATGAGGTAGGAAATATTATTTATGATCTTTGTTTTAAACATAAGGCTCATGGGGCACAGAGTACATTTAGATGACTTGCCCAAGGCCACATAGCTTGTAAGTGACAGAGACAGTGCTCACATTCAGGGAGTCTGGCTCCAGGACTCAAGTTGCCCCTCTGAGTCTCATAATAAAAGCAAGATCTTGTCCAGCCTCAGGGAGTTGAGGGTTGAGGCAGTTTGAGGGTGTCTTTGGTGGTTCCTGGTATACTTGGTGGATCCAGACAGCAGTTTCCCATTGGACAAGCAAGAAAGTGGAGGATGTTTTTGTTTCCTACCTTGTAGAAGAAAGCAGAGACACTCTACCCCCTTGGGTTACTCATCCAACAGCATTTACCAAGCATCTGCTCTTAAGCACTGTAGTGACTGCCAAAGATACAGCAGTGAACCGTAAGTCTCCAACTCCCAGCCCTTGGGGAGGTTCCACTCTAGTGTATGTCCTGGTCAGATTTTCCAATCCACAAAAATGAGGAAGGGGAGAATCAGGGATAGGAAAATAAGTAGAAAATCAAGGAAAGAGGAGGAAGGATAAATGGATCAGGCTTTTCTGTTTCCCCCTCTAGTAAGGAGTTACCTGTTTCCCAGCATGACTCCTTTCCCCACTCCTGTCTCACCCCTTCACGAAATAAAATGGAGTCACTGATAACACTGCCTGATAGAACTCTCTATGATAATGGAAATGTTCTAAATCTGTGCTGCCTAATAGTGTAGCCACCAGCCACATTCAAGTGGTATTGAGCATTTGAAATGTGGCTAGTGTGACTGAGTAACCAAATTTTTTATTTTCTTAATTTTAACTAATTAGAATTTAAATATAAATAGCTATATGTGACTAGTGGCTTCTCTAGTTGACAATGCAGCCCTAAAACTTTCCCATCCTGAATATGGCATCAAGACCCCTCTTCCCAGCCTGGTCCAGGGTTTGTTTTTGTTTTTGTTTTTTGAGATGGGGTCTGGCTCTGTCACCCAGGCTGGCATTCAGTGGCACAATCATAGCTCACTGCAGCTTCCATCTCCTGGGCTCAAGCAATCCTCCTGCTTGTCTCCTCAGTAGCTGGGACTATAAGCACGCTACCAGGCCCGGCTAATTTTTTTTTTTAATAGAGATAGAGTCTCACTATGTTACCCAGGCTGGTCTTGAACTCCTGGGCTTAAGCGATCCTTCCACCTCCGCCTCCCAAAGTGTTTGGGAGCCACTATGCCTGGCCAGGTCCAGGTTATTCCAATAAATTCCTAAATTACACTGGGAAAAGTTTAAAGAGGCGACTAGAGCTGCAGCTTTCACATGTGCATTGTTGGATTAAAACTTAAATCTACAAACATGGGCTGCAAAACTCCAAATCCAGTCTTTCTCTTCAGAGTTGAATTTCCACCCACTGCCATTTCCTTTGAACACATTTCCAGGTAGCTAAGTAAAACAAGAGATGCTCAAAAATTGTTTTTGTCCAAAAGGCAAGTAGGAGGTAAGAGAAAGGGCAGGAGGGGAGTGAAAGAAAGGCTGATATTGTAGCATCCTACCAATCTTTGTTTCTAAATCTCAGCAGCCTTGAAAGAGAACATTAAGATATCTTTTACTCTCAGGCCTGGCTTCCCAGGGAGAGGGAGCCATAAATGAAAGCCTGCTTTGTGTGGCTATACTATGACTGCAGAAACAATGAAAAGACTTTTTTTTTTTTTCATATAAGTTTGTGTGTGTGTTAAAGCCCTTGTATCTACAAAGCGATCTCACAATTAGCTACTGTTCACCTTCTTGGCTCCAGTCTTTCTAAAAATAATTATGAGAGTAACTTTTTAAAAACCTGCTATCTATACTCAGGACAATTTCTTGGATCCTGGAGGATTTAACAAACAGTACTCACAGCCTCAGGCCCTAGCTGACCTAATCAGCTTGAAACTTGAGCAGTTTTTAAAGACTGAATCAGATATAGAAGACCCTTCACTGAAATCCTGGCTGTTGGGATTTAGGCCAAGTTTGAGCTTTGGTTGGAATACACCAGCCCAGCCAGGAATCCATTTGATTGGTCAGTGCTCAGACCATACAGTTGTGAAATATTTTGAGTATCACCCCTGGATATCGTGGCTGTGCCAAGCCTCTAAGAAATGAAATGATTGCAGTGGGAAGGCACTGAGCCACCCCAACAATGATTTATTTAATACAAAATTGAGTCAGACAGCCAGGGAGACAGGTGTGCAAATAAATAATTACCTTGTGGAAAAACTTGAGCCAAGGCTAAAGTAGAAGTGTTTATAAAAAGCGGTGGGAAGCCAGAGGAGGAAGACATTGTTTTGACCTAGGGTATCAGAGAAGTTTGAAGGAGAAAGTGATATTTAATCTGGGTTCTGAAGGATGAGTAGGAGCTCACCAGGACACAGGGCATTCAAGCAGCGGGAGCAATGTTTGAAACACCAAGGAAAAGAATCACAAGTGCCTTGTGTTTGAGCATAGCATTCAGGTGGTGGTGGTTGTTAGGGTGGGAAGTCCAACCAGATATAAAGTGGAGGATCTTTGTTGGTGTCATATTCTGAAGTGCTTCCAATGCCATGGAAGAAATTGACTTAATCCTATAAATAATAGGGAGCCAAGACACTTTATGTTAGCATGTTGAAAGATTGTGGGGTTTGATTTGGAGGAAGACATTTACAGTCATGTGACAGCATCACCAGAGGAGAGAAATGAACTAGTGTCACAGAAACTAGCAAGGAGGCAACAGTTCACATGAGAGTTAAGGGGACCATTGGTCTATGGCAGTAGCTGAGGTGATGGGAAGTAAGGAGCGGCTGGAGTTGAGTGCCACTGAGACATAGTATCAGCAGCTGTTGGTTACTGGATTTGGAAGATAGGAAAGAGGCGAAGATGGTTTGAGGACTCTAGCTTGGTGGGCCTGGTGGACATGGACATTTTTAACTAAGGTACAGCAGCCTTGGGTAGAAATGGGATGTTCAGCTTTGGACAGGAGACTTTTGAGGTGCTTGGTCCAGGAAGCAATTGGAAGTCCATCAGCATGTTATCCTAGCCCTACAGTTGAGCATGAAGGCTTTTCTCTTTCAATTCTTTCTGACTTGTTAATGATCTGTTATATTCAATTGGCTTTCCTTATTTGTTACACAATTGAATAGTCAAGGTTCCCTGGTGACTGCACAGTTTCTACAGAAGAAGTACTTAAAGATGACCACCTGGCTGGAAGGAGACTTTTCTTGAAGCTGTATTGCATAGGAAGCATATTGCTTTTAACTGAATTGTGTATTATGGGTCTATAAAAATAGGACAAGGAAAAAGAACTAATATCAAATAAATCACTCTAGGAATATTACCAAAACATAATTCTTTACCTCTCACATGGGTGGTATAATCAGTTGCCTGGGACTGATCAACACAAAATAAAACAAAACAAATATAATTAATGAAAATGTGCAACTGCATATTTTCCTGTCATTATAAGAGATACTTAAATGGTTTTATAGAGGCAGAATACTTATTTGTTCATTTGGGGTGGATTTCAGTGGGAATCTGATGAATATTTGGAAGGGCTAACAACCCTCCAAGTCATCCTTTAGTGCTGCCATTGTGAAGTCTTAATTCCAATACAACAAACTGAACAATTTTTCTTCTAATGTTCAGATCTGTCACCTTGTGGCCACATTGCTTCTTGAAGATCCTGTTTCAACTACAGAGATTTAGCTACTGGAGCTTTGCTTGTTTCTATTGGATTGAATTCTTCATCTATTGAACTGTTTTTTTAATGAATCATTCACAGGATATAGCCAGAGTAATGTAACTTTGTCCCCCCTTTATTAAGGCTTTTATTCCTCCTTGTCTGGGCAGTGATAACACTTGCCTCTCCAAAGACTGTGAGAAGTCATTGTATGCAGTGAATTTAGATACCTTCCTAGGTCTGTGATCTGCAAACTTCACTCCGTGTAATCACATAGATCTGTAACCACTACTCATGTATGAACCTTGGTGAAGTCTGCTAAAGATTACAGCAGATATGCCCATTTAGAAACTTTTACTGGCTACTGTTTTGTTTTAGGATGGCTGGCGGGACCACAAATTGAGCTTAAGATGAATCTTGAAACCCTTTAGCCATGCCCCACATTTGATTAGAATCAGTCAACTCCTTTGAAAGTTATCATGAAACAAATAGGCAGATAAAAGCAAAATGCTGAGTAGCCGAGGTGAAACAGACCCCTTGTTTTGGTTGGTTATTTGATCTCAACCCATATCCTGTCATTAGGCACATTGTCAGATTTAAGAACTAATTCCAGACTTCCATTTATATGAGGGAAGCCAGTGAACACAATAAGAGGGGAGGGGAAAACCCACATGGTTCATTGCAGCCGTGCCTACCCTCCGCTTTCCTTTTCCTTGTTCCGGAGGCACCTTTCCTGCATTCAGGCTCAAGGCTGTGTCTGCACATATGGACCTAGATCAGTGGACAAAATACACTCTTAGCTAGTTGAAGGCTTTTAGCCCTCCCCCTACTGAAACATAACGTGATTTTCTGGTTTAAAAACAAAGTTAAGGGGAAGAACTATCAAAGGGAAAGAAACATTTTGAAAAGGTTTTCTTTTTTTTGAATAGAAACTTGTCTGTTTCATAATAAAGTTGGCTTAGCAATGTTAGTTCCATTTAAATTCTCATCAACAGGTAGGTTAGGGAAGACTGTAGGGCAAAATTCTCAAACTTTCAGTGTTTTCAGCAGACAAACAAGAACCAAATTATCCACACTGAGGCACTCAGAGAAGAGATGAGGGAGTCTCCTTGGGAGTGAAAGCCAAGGGTCTTCAAATCCATACTACTAAGGAGGGGACCTTGTGAAATTTGTGTTTTCAGGGTGTGTAGCGAACTGCCATGGAAGCTAGGATGTCAGTGTTGGTTGCTGTTTGGATCTTGTGCATTTGAAAGAACCAGAATTTTTGGTGCTTTTGGTAAAGAACATTTGGTAAAGCACAAATGCGTGGTTAGTCAATGAGATTGAGTAGTAAAATGCATTACTGCACCTCGCCCCCTCCCCACACAACAAGTTTCTTCTAGAATTGCCCCTCATACCCCCAGCATGTTATTTTGAAAAGTTTCAAACGGCACAGTTTTCCCCCAAAAGTACCAAACATCACCAAACCGGAACAAGTAATAGGAATTCAAATTAGGTAGATGCAGACACCAAATTTACTTTGCGTATTTCCTCATGACTTCTTTTTTTTTTTTTTTTTCGGGGCCTGAGTTACACATTGTGAAAATGTGGCTGTTCATCTTGCTGAAATAGACAAAAACGTTCTTCTGGCACTTTGAGCACCTCAAGTTTGAAATTGCTAGTCTTCTCTTTCTTGTCTCTTTCCCCTGGTGCTGTCAGTCATCACCCCACACTCCCACTTTCAAGACCCCCTAGTCTCAGGGGCATCTTTGGTATTCCTTGTCCTTTGCTTCTCCAGGTCCAGCTGGGTGACAGGCCTCCCTTGGAAACATCTCTCCCAGCGTTCCTTGTTTCTTTCTGATTGTCACTGCCCTACTGCCCCCCCAAATTTGTTGAGCATTTTTTTATGCCAGACCCCATGCAAAGCACTTTCTACACATTATCACATTTAATTCTTATAGTAGTCCTATGAGGAAGGTAATTATTATCCTCATGTTGCACCTGGGAAAATAGATTCACACTTTTGCCCTGATTGCTGCCCTGTTTACTGCACTCTGGAAATGCCTTGGATCTTCCAATGTCTGGTCCATTGTTTCCCATGCTTTCTATGCCTTTCCTGTCTCTCTATCCCTCCAAACTCTGCTTATTTCGCCAGGCCCCATTCTGGCTTCCACAGCAGGAAGTGATCGTTCCTTAAATCAGAGCTCTCACCACCTATACCACTCTCTTGGTCATCCTCGCACACAGCCTTGCAAGGCATTTATCCCCCATGTGCAAGTCTTATCTTCCAAACAAGATTGCATCCCCTCAGCTGACTGTGTGTGATAGGTATGCTGTATAGATGCACAGACTGATCATTTTTCAAAAGTAATTGCTGTTTTCATCACTTCTTCGACACATCTCGTAGTCATGATGCAGTAATGATATTGAATAAAAAAGTAATGGTGCTAAGGCTGGGCGCAGTGGCTCAAGCCTGTAATCCCAGCACTTTGGGAGGCTGAGTCAGGGGGATCACTTGAGGTCAGGAGTTCGAGACCAGCCTGGCCAACATGGTGAAACCTGATTTCTACTAAAAATACAAAAATTAGCTGGATGTGGTGGCAGGTACCTGTAATCCCAGCTACTCGGGAGGCTGAGGCAGGAAAATTGCTTGAACTCTGGAGGCAGAGGTTGCAGTGAGCTGAGATTGTACCATTGGTCTTAACGGTAGTGTCCCAGTGTTTCCAAGTGCCAGGGTCAAGATCCAAATGGCCACTTGTACTACAAGAACAACCCCCTCTCTCTAGATTCAGTATATTTGCAGGGCCTAACTTCATTTCCCTGAGACCTTCTACTTGTTCTAATCATCATAATCTTTAGAACAAGAGCACTTTCCTTCTGACTGCCTGTGATGAAACCAGCATTTTCTGCTTCCCTTCTTAGAGCTTGAGAAACTGAGTTTCTGAAGGCACATCTAATGGTAGCACTGGAGGAAAACCCATCCCTGGCATCTGAATTCAATCCAGATTCATGTTTAGAGCACAAATCCCACTTCTGTTCTTGTAACTTCTCATAAGAGAATGACCCTTCCCCTCCACGGTGCACGCATTCCTTTCAGTTCCTCTTAAGGTGACCTTTTCAAGAAATATTTTAAATATACTGTGGCAGTGGGATAAATACTGAAGAGTGCAGTTAAGCACAATAGATTTGAACTTCAGATAATTGTCAACAAGATCATTCTGACCGGTGGTTCTATTGAGGATGACAAAAAATGATGGAAAAATATAAAGAAGCTACAGATCTGTCAGTTCCCCCATGAAATGGAATGAATTAACGGGTTTGTGGTTAATCTGCTAGCAGACCCATTTTGCTCAATATGCACTTTCTTCTGGGGGTGGGAACAGGGGCATAGTGTTTGGTTTGTTCTTGTGAGATTGAAAGAGACACCTGGTATCACTTAGTATCAGTTGGACTGGGGATATGGTGTTAAAGTGCTGAACGTCCTCCAGAAGAAGGTCTGCATTGTTGGGAAGTAATACAGGGAGAGAGAGAGAGGATGAGTGATAGCTATAGGCAGTGGTCCTCACTTTTCAGAGGCGTGGAGCTGTTGAGAGAACAAATAATCACATCTCAAAGACTTTGAAGCTCCCCACATGGTCAGCAGACAAGGGGCCACGGGGCTCAGCCATAAATGCTGGAATTAGTTCTGAGAGCAGAAGGAAAGATTTGCCTTTGCTTGAAGCCAAAACCAATCTGAAACCACAGAACCTCAGCCTGAGGGCTAGGGCTAGGCAGAAAGCTTGCTTTTGAAACCTGAGCTTGCCTTGCTACGGTGGTGGGGGTGGGGGTGTTGGTGTATGTTCCACTTGTACAAGCAAACCCTCTCATAATTTTGACCCTGAAAAAATTACATAATCCTTTCATCACAGCAGGTTACATTTTCCAAGGGCAGAGCTTTGACTTACAACTGATTATAGGTGTATTGTTAGGACTCCAGCACCCACGCTTGATATGTGTTTGTTTCATTTCCAGTGTTCCATGTATTAAGTGTCGACAGTCTACACTCATGCTACCTCAAGTTTGAAAATTTACTCAGGAACACAAAATGAAGACATTTTTCCCACTTGGCAATTTCCCATCTTCATTGTGTGATAAAGGTTTTTGCTAACAGCCAAGTACAGCACTAGGCATTAGGTGGGTCTGTGGACCTGAGGTCTGTTATCAGTGTCTTGTGTTAATCCAGGCTTTCTTCCAAAGAGTTTGCAGTGCTTTTTTTCAGACATCATATCATGTCACATCTCTTCTTCCTCCTGTGTTCCCTAATCTCAGTTAATAGCAACACCATGAGCTTCTTCACTTACTTCCCTGATAGCTTAATATTCCTCCACTATGCCTTTTGCCTCTCTCCTCTCTTTCTCCTTTTTTCTTTCCCTGTCCCAGGGCAGGCTCTTGCCATAGCTAGCTAGCTAGCTAGCTAGATATACAGAGTCTCACTCTGTTGCCCAGGATGAGGTGCAATGGCACACTCATGGCTCACTGTAGCATCAATCTTATGGGCTCAAATGATCCTCCCACCTCAGCCTTCTGAGTAGCTGGGATTACAGTTGTGCAACACCATGCCTGGCTAATTATTATTATTATTTTTTTTTTTAGAGACAAAGTTTCTCCATGTTGTTCAGGCTGGTCTCCAACTGCTGGGCTCAAGTATTCCTCCCACCTCAGCCTCCCAAAGTGCTGGGGTTACAGGTGTGAGCCACTGCAGCCGGCCAAGCTCTTGCTGTTTCTTGCTTGGAGTATTGCCATGATCTCCATGAGCCCATCACTCCCCTCCTCCAAAAGCACACTAGTCTCAACTGATTCACTTGGCATTTGGCCGCTTCGGACTTTTCCAACCCCATCTGTCAGGACCTCTCTCCCTTTTCCCCCACACCATTCCCTGAACACACTATCCATTTACATGCATTCCTTGGCTCAGGCTGTGTCCATCATCTGCAATGCCCTCTCCCACTCTCCCACTGACAACATCCCACTTGCCTATCACAGTTCATCTTAAGTGTTACTGCATGGAAAGCCCACCTTGATTGATATCTATGGGCAGAATTCATCACCCTTCACCCTTGTGCTCTGGGAGCCCTTTATTGTGAGCTCAATTTCAGCATTTAGTTCAGTCTACCTTAAAAAAAATGCTTAATTACATGCTTGAAAACAACTAGATTGCAAGCCCCTTGAGCTCAGGGATGATGTCTCATTTGTTTCTGTGGCCCACTATAGCACCCAGCAAGTGGCCTGGCCCTAATAACAGCCCAGTAAATGAACTGAATGAGCAATATCCCTGTATTGAAGGTAAAGAGAGATTAACATTTGCTACTGTAAGTATGGCTAAAGAGATTCATTTGTCCAAGGTCCTTCAAAGAGCAAGTCAAGTTAAGACACTGTCACATCTGTCATAATCCCCAGTTGACTGGATGGTGCCACCTCTTCAGAGATCTTGGCACTAGGTTTTTGGTTGCCATTTGTTATTTTATATATTGAGTGGGTATGTGTATATGTGCAACTGTGGCAAGAACCTGGCTGGGCAGATAGATGACATCTGCTTGTGCAGATCTCTTTTTTATTCTTGAATAGAGTTTTCCCTTAGAAATACAATATAAAACACAGATGTCATTTAAAAATTTCTAATCAAATTACAAAATTACAAAAAATTACAAAAAAATTTCTAATCAAATCAAATTACAAAAGTAAAAAGCAGGTGATGTTAGTTTTGATTATGTGTTTTATTTAGCCCCAAATGTCCAGACAGTTACCATTCCAAAATGCAATCAATATTTTACAATTATTAATGTGATGTTTCATATCTTTTGTATTCTCTTCAAAATCCCATATGCATTGCACATGTATGATGCATTTTAATTCAGATGCCTAATTTTCATCAGAAATACTTGACCTGTATTTAGATTTCATAAAATTTACAGTTGAAAAAGTAGATACACATATCCAAGTTCTTCCAAAGATATTTAAAATTTTCTCAATAACTAAATTCAGTATCAGCCCCTACATTTACATTTAAATTAATTAAAATTGAACAAAATTTTTTTAGACACACTAGCCTTGTTTCAAATGCCCAATAGCTACATGTAACTAGTGGCAATTGTTTCAGGGCATACAGTCCTAGGGCACAAAGATTTCTAAGCATCATTTAGCTCATTCCTCTGTCCTCACAATTTAATCATAAAAGAAAAAAAAAGTATAACAGGGATAGTTATTAGAGACCTTCGATTAGCCAGCTGCCTTTTCTCCCCAGCCTTCCATCAGCTTCATGAAACTGGGGCCTACTGCTGGCTTCCCCAGGCTGCCGTGAAAGGTAATAGGATTCTGTTGACAAAGCACTTGAAAATCCAGGGATGAAATGACCTGTGTAATTCCCGGGTTTGTTGGCCAGGCTAGGCTGTGAATTGGGGTCTACATGTATATTGCAGCTGCCTCCACACAACCACACTGATCTGTGCTTCCTTCTGCAGCCAAGGTCTACACCAGCATCTCACAGAACATGAGTCAACTGCATGTTTTATCATCCACAGCATTGGGATGCCATGTTTTTAGATGCTCATGGCTTTGATCAGATTAGAACATATTTGAAGTTTCAGTGCTTAACTGCTTTTGGGTGATCAAATATGTGGAAAACATCTTTCTCAGCCAAACAGCATATTTTCCAAATCCAAAAGAATTGAATATATTTTTCTCCTTCCTTCAAGTTTCCCATTGAATGGCACCCCAGAGACCAATTTAAAGCTTGAAAAGTTTAGACCAAAAATGTTCTGGAACAAACGAAAATGAGATGTGTCACCTAAGCCAGTATCCAGTCCGTGTCTGATGCAAAACTGTGAAAGCACTTGGTATTATTTATTTATAATAGGAAACCGGGGTTAGGAATTGATTTCCCCAGAATGCTGCAAGGGCGAGGCATGGGGCCCCGTGGCTGGCTCTCATGTGAGATTTGAGACCTAAGGGGAAACTGAAATGACTCTAGACCCTTAAGGGTTTTGAAACAGGTGCAGTCTTTCTTCTTTCCCTCTGGGAAGCATGCTGTCCACAGTTGGATGAATGCTTCAGCAGCAGTTCACTGAGCTCTTGGATGAAAATGGCAAATTTCTCCCCAAATGAGCTTATTATCTGCTGCTGTTGGGTGCAAGGCATCCCTCAGCTATGGCGGGAATTACAGCTTCCATCTGTTCCCTAATGTGAAAAATGTGTGCAGGCCTCTGTGCTACCAAGCTACATGAACTTTAGACATTCAGATCTGCTGACACATTTGGGTCGTGGCCTCAGAATGGCTTTTGTCAATTATTTCATTACATATCCAAATAACCATCCTGAGGGTGGTCTGGATTTGTGATCTGTGACAGTGTGGTGCTGACATATTTCTTGCCCTTGGAACTATCTGTTTTTTGGCTTTGTTTAGGGATTGATGATATATAAGTACTCAGTATATTTAATCATTATTACTTTTGAAGTTAGCACAGTACCACCATTATGAAAAATTCTTGAGTACAGTTACAGCCAAATCCGCATCATTAATTCTTGGCTTCTTCCCAAAGTCTCCAGTCTTTCACCTTGCTCCATTATTTTGTTCAGACAAATCAAATAATGCTTTGTGCTTAGAGAGCAACTTCCATCAGAAAATTGTAAGACCCTCTGCAAATTTTTATTTCTCTAAGTACAAATAAATATCTTCAGAGAGCCGTGCATATTTAAGCATGTTTATTTGTGCTGGGTTTTTTCAATGGACAAGAAAAATTATGGCTTTCTGTGTGCTCACTTTGGAATAGAGACATGCAATGTACAGACTTAAATTTTACTTGACATATTTAATAAATATCCCTTGAGTAAGTGATTAGGTGCAGAGTCATATAGGTTCTTGAGAATATGGCCATGCATTAGTTTCTTCTACTGATTTTATATACTTGAACATTGTCAGAGTTACCTCTGGTGCATTAGGTGGAGAATTTGTTTCTATCAATTAATAATTGCTTCTGATTTTCACCTGGAGGAGGAAATGCTTTGACTAAGTAAGCAGGATTAACTCACCAATTGGAAATTACAGTCTGTTATTTAAGACTTAACTTGAAGTTTAATTGTGGTTGAGTGGTCTAATGAGTGGTTAATTGGTTTACTCAATACCACAGATCTATATTCACAAACTGATCCATTCTGTATTTTATCACACTATTAGGTGTCCTTATGGCAGAGAAAATGCTAGATATTTACCCAACCCTATTTTCTTTTTGTTCTGGACACACAGAGAGACTACCTTTCCCAGCATTCGTTGAAGTTAGTTAGATAGAACCCTGTGACTGAGTTATGACAAATGGGATGTGAGCAGAAGTAATGGAGTCCACTTTCAGCCTTGGCCTTAAATTTTTCCCTTTTAGTTCTCCAAACAGTCTCTCCTTATTGGCCTGTTAGCTAGATTCAGAGAATCTGGTGAAGCACACTAGGCCTGTGGGAGATGGTGGGGCCAAAAGATAGAAGGAGCCTAGTTCCCTGAATGACTGCATGGAGCAGAGCATCTCAGCTGAACTGTGTGTGTGCTCAGCTCCAGTGTGACAGAAGCAGGAAACTGACCTCTGTTATCTAAAGGCAGTGAAATTTGAGAATTGTTTGTTACACAAGTTAGCCTACCCTAACTAATCTTGTAGATGTGGCAGAGAATCAGTACTCTCCTCATGCGCATCCTACAAGTTTCAGAGGGGCACGTAGAACACATGTCTATGTAATTCACATTGAACAGTAGGTTGTGAAAATGCATAACCAATGAGCCATGTGGCTCTTTGATCACCATGTCCAATTAAGCCACATGGTTATGTGATTTTCTGGTTTGAGTCAGCCTTTTATCTGGGGCAGATGCAACCATGGACAGTTTCTTGTAGCAAAAACTGATCATTTCAGTAAGTGGCTTCTCCAGAGGATGAGGGGGAAGGTACAGAAATTCATGTGAATTACCAAAGACTTCAGGCTTTAGCTTCAATTTTTTTTTCTCTGAGAAACCTTTCCTAACCCCACCTGTGTCTGGGTTGCTTGCCTCCCATGCCTCCAACCCATGTTCTTGCCACTGCCCATGCACCTACAGTGACTTCTTATCTCACTGGCTGGTAATGTCTAGCTCTTGATCTTGACTCTCTTTCCTTATAGAACATATGTCTCAGAGGGTAGGGGACATTTAAACTTGGCTCACTGTTGTGTCTCCAGCATTCTGCCCAGTGCCTGACACATACACGTTGTTGACTGAGTGATTAAAGGAAATGAATGAATGACAATGGGATTTTAGTTACGAAGCATGAGCAATAGCTGCTCCTCAGACCACTTAAGTAAGGCAGGCCGAATTTTTTTTCCCTGCCTAACAAAAGGAAATATAAGAAGGGAAACCGATATTCATTTTTAATCAACAGTCAAAACACAAATCAGAATTAGAAACAAGGGCAGAATCTATTTTCAGGTTTTGGTTTATTAGCCCCTGTGAGCTTTTAAGACTTGGAACTCAACTAATTGGAAGCCCAAATTCCTAACAAAAACATTTGAGAGCAAAAAAACAAGTAGAAGTTAAATCCAGATCATCTGTTTATAGCCCAAGACAGATCTTGATTTTTTACTCTTTTGTGCATTCATTTGCCAAACATTTAGTGAGCCTCTTCTATGGCGGAGCCTGTTTCTAGGTGCTGGGACACAGTAGTGCACAAGACAGAATGAACCAGCTCTCAAGAAGGTGACAGTTAAGTGGTGGACAGACTGACAATAAGCAATCAAGAAAATGTCAGATGGGATAAAGTTCCCTGAAAAAAAAAAATGGAACAGATTGATGTGATGGAAAGTGCCTGGGTCCCGAAGATTCCATAGTCAGGAAGGCGTCTGGGGAGAGGGTATTCCCATGACATAGATATTGAAGCCTGAATGACAAAAAGTAGTCAGCCATATAGAAATCTGGGAGGAGAACATTCTGAGCAAAGGAGTACACCTGGATTTCTCCGCTCCTGATATGAGAGAAAGTGGCCTGTCCAGGAATGGGACTATGTCTTGAGTGGTGAGAGCAAAGAGTATATTGGGCGGGGAGGGGAAAAGTGGAGGGTTGAAGGAAGGAGTTGGGGTGAGAAAGAGACAGAAGGTTGTTTATGGAAAGCCTTGTTTGCTCAGTTTCCAGAGTCTGGATTTAAGCCAGAGAGTAGTGGGTAGCCATGAGAGAGATTTTAAGCAGAGGAGACGAATGAGCTGCCCTGCATTGTATGAAGAACACTCTGCTGTTCCGTAAAGAAATCACCCCAACCCAGGCCCCAAGTGAAGGCCTGATTAGAGGAAAGGTCAGAAGGTGTGAAATGCAGCAGCCAGGTTTGGTACTGCTTGGGAGGTAGAATTTAGGGCCCTTGGAAGTAGACTGGACCTGGGGTTTGGGGCAGAGGACAGAGTACTGGGCAATGCCCAGGTTCCTGGCTTGGGTGTTGGACATAGAGGTTAGGGGTGTTCACCTCTGAGACAGGAAGGTCCAAGGAAGAGTGAGTGTGCAGGGGATGCTGAGGAGTTGGTTCTGGCCTTGGGCAATCTGGGGTACCCATGGCATTGCCTACAGGGACCGTACAAGAGGCATTTAATATGTGGCTAGGCCAAGAGAAAAGAGGTGGGCATTCTGGGTGAACAACCAGGTGCAAATACAGAGGAAGAACACAAGGAAAGGCAGGATGAGGTCAGATTCTGAATGTTTAACCATTTGATTTTATGTGACATTTATTTTTGCTTCCTTGCCCATCTCCTCAAGATGGCGAATAATCATTTCTGCCTCTCCAACCTAGTTTGCTGCAATCTTGGCTTTCCCTGATCTCCTTTCTGCTTCTATCCATTAGCTTTTATCTTCAGAGATCTTCCCCTTCCCAAAACATGGTCTTGTTATTGCTTTGGTTCTTTCTCTGGGGCTCTAGGAAATGAGCCCCCAGATGGTGACTCATTCCCTGAACATCAGTAATGAGCAGGCTGCCACTGAAGCTTGTGTGCAAGCCTGGGTTTGTGCCGTAGCTCTGCCGTTCCCTAGCAGTGCGGTTCAGGCCTCCTTTTCCTCATCTGTAAAATGAGGTGATTGGACTGAAGAGTACTTTGAGCTTTAACGTTTTCTAATTCTAAGTTGTCTCAGTCCTCGGGGTGAAGTGAATGGCCTCTTCTGAATCGGCAGTAGGAGCTAGTGTAATAGCCATCGATACCTGAGAGAGAATAGCTTTTGTTTGTGTGTGCAAGGCCCTGAGGAGGCTGGGTGGGCTGCAGCTGCTCAGCTTCAATTGAAAACATACACAAAACTCCTGCTTTGTTTCGGTTTCAAACCTTGACCATTTGACTGAGTGCATCTGAATTCCTAAGGCTCCAGTGTAGGTGTGGGGAGGCACTACTCCACAGTCTTCATTCACCCCTTTGCTTTCCAAATTTCATTTACTGAAGGCAGGAGAGATTTCAAAGGCTTGGAGATACAATGAAAGAATGTACCTTAGCTTTAAAAGTCATTGACAAGCAGTTTCCCATGCCCATTTATCCATCCGCAGTCAAGTGCATCCTAAATGCCAACATGGGCTTGTGAGCCCTGGTATTTGGGCAGGCATTTCTAAGTGGCTTAAGAGAAAAAATGAATCTGTCAGTTATGAAGATAGTCTGCCAACTGCTTGTGGTGGTCCTGAAGCAACGTCACTTCCTCCAGCAAAGGCAGGAGTCCTGATGGCTAAACAAAATCACATTTTGGAACCTCGCGCAGCTGTCCTGTCACTTCAGGGTGTGATGTGTGCACAGGCCCTAGGTCCTGGGGCTGCATCTGTACCTGCTTGGGGCAGGAATAAGTTGATAGCCTCCAGGCTGTTGGGGTATACCCAGTAAGCAAGCCATGATTAGAAAGTGAGTTGCAATTCCACTGAGTGTGGTGATGGCCTGGCTAGCAGGGCACAGAGCAGGATCCTGGGCAGATGCAGGATGATGGGTGCTGCAGGCCAGTGGAGCAACCATTTAGGGACCTGCAATCAGGCATGGTCTGAGAGGTCTAGCAGTCAGGAACATCAGAGCTAGAGGCAAGGCACATGGGAGGGCTCCATGGGCGGGCCCATGCCCAGACAGAGAGGGGTTTCTCAGTGACCTCATTTTTTTTTTTTTTTGTTTTTTGAGATGGGTTCTTGTTCTGTCACCCAGGCTAGAGAGCAGTGGTGTGATCATAGCTCACTGCAGCTTCATCCTTCAGAGCTCAAGTGATCCTCCCACCTCAGCCTCCCGAACAGCTGGTACTGCAGGCATGCACCACTATGCCCTCTTTTATTTTTTGTATAATAGAAATGAGGGGTCTCCCTGTGTTGCCCTGGCTGATCTCAAACTCCTAGGCTCAAGGGATCCTTCTGCCTCGGCTTCCCAAAGTGCTGGGATTATAGGCACAAGCCACTGTGGCCAGCCCTCAATGGCCTCTTCGATGTCCCCTGAAAATTGTTGTTGGCTCTCCAGGCAGGGAGAAGGGAATTAACATGAGGCAGAGGCAGTTACTGCTTACCAATATATATGTTCTCTTCTTCCTGGACACACGGCCAGGAAGACTAAATTTCCCAGCCTCCCTTGTGGTGGTAGAGTCGTGCTAGACAGGGAAGCCCAGGTTCTTTCTCCTCCTTTCATTTGCATATGTCTGTGGGAGTGGCAACGGGGGTAGGGGAAGGTGGAACTGAGGCTAGACTACGAGATGTAGCTTGTTCCTGATGAAGGTTGGGGTGAAGTGCTCAGTCTTGAGAGGTCTTCACGATCTCCCCCGGAGACCTGGGTAAACCACAGGATATACGTATGAGTCTCAGCGGACAGGAAACTAGGGTATTGGAAGTGATAGAGATGGCAAAAAGTGATTTCTTGACTGGAAAAATGTCCCCAGGGGCCTGCTGCTGAGGTCAAATTCATGTCCCCTACATTGTGGTGCCCTGGCCTCTCAGTCTCTCCTCACTGTCTCCTTCAGTGGAAGAATGGAATATAACCTGACATACCGCCATCCTCCATGATTTTCTTCCTCATGCCAGCACCCCTCTTTGTCCCCTGTAGCCGCACCCTGGGCTTTCACTACCAGTGTAGCCTGCGGGGTCTGCATAGCACAATAGCTCATGTGACATCTGGAATTATCATTGGAGTTGTAGGTCTCAAGCTCAACTGCCTTCAGGGCCAGGCAGCCAGCTTCAACATGTGACAGAGTTGGTATAGCATACTAAGGAGTAGTGGGGACTGAGATGCTGCGTGTGTTCTAAGCAAATAAAGGCATTCAAAGTCAATTTAAAACTATGTCATTGTACTGTTCAAGCAGGATAGCTCCTCACAAACTTCCCACCTCCAAATGAAATATTCTACTATTATTTATTCCTCACAAGGACTAATGAAAGGACAAAAATAAGCCATGTCTGAAAATTCTGTTTTAGCCTTTTCTATGCCTAGCAGAGCATGGTGTAAAAATAATAATTAGTATTCGATTTTTTTTTAATCTTTTAAGTGATGTCTAACATACATACAGAAAAGCATCTGAATCATACAGTCCAAGGAATTATTACAAAATGAGCACACTCCTGTACTGACTACTAGGTTAAGACCTAAAACATTATTAGCTTCCCAGGATACTCCATGAGCTCTTCTTCCTCCCCAAAGGAAATCACTGTCTTGATTTCTAACACCATAGATTCGATTTGTCCGATTTTTAACTTTATAAAAATGGAATTATACAACATGTACTCTTGTGTCTAGCTTCTTTTACTCAACATTGTATCTGAGATTCACCTATATTGCATGTAACAGTGGCGCGTTCATTCTCCTTGCTGTATAGTATTCCATGGTATGAAACATCAGAATTTCTCTATCCATTCTACTAGTTAGCATTTGGTTATTTGTGGTTTTGGGACTCTCACTAATAGTCCTGCAGCAGGAGAGAAAGCCCTCAGGCAGAACAACAGAGAGAACTGGGTGTTTGTGATGGGAAATGGTCACAGTAGCAACAAGTGGACTTAGAGGTGAACCAAGGCATGATGGGAAGGGATGACAACAGTATCTAATACCAAGCCCCTCTAGAATAGCAATTGTCGAACTTATAGATCAGGACTGTTTTATACTATTAAAAATTATTGAGGGCACCAGAGTGCTTTTGTTTGTATGAGTTATATAAATCTCATATTAGATATTACAAAAAATTTTCCCCACTCTGTTGGTTGTTGGTTTACTCTAATGATTGTTTCTTTTGCAGGTTTTTAAAGGCAAAGGGAGCAAAAAGTGGGCTGACACAAGTTGTTTGATAGGAATTCTAGGCAGTTTACAGAAACAACATTGATTAGTGATTGGCTG
>CAUYLG010033113.1:0-93031 GCA_963573385.1 Cacajao melanocephalus | reverse complement strand
GCTGTTGTTGGCCGCGGTTGGTTGTTGGGGTGTGGGGCCCCCCCCCGGGGCCCTTCTTCCCCGCGGTTTTCCCCGGGTTTTTTTTTTTTTTTTTTTTTTTTTTTTTTTTTTTTTTGGGAGTCTCACTCTGTCTCCCAGACTGGAGTGCAGTGGCATGATCTCGGCTCACTGCAACTTCTGCCTCCCAGTTTCAAGCGATTCTCCTGCCTCAGACTCCTAAGTAGCTGGGATTACAAGTGCCCCACACCCCAGCTAATTTTTCTATTTTTGGTAAAGTCAGCATTTCACCATGTTGGTCAAGCTGCTATCCAACTCCTGACCTCGTGATCCGCCTTCACGGGCTTTTTAAACAAAGGAGCACACCTGGGATTTTACCTGGGATAGGGGGAGTTAAACAAAGATGAGGATGAGGATCTGCATGAAGGCATGCGGGGCATGTCGCTGGGAAATTCAACACCCCTTGTGGACTCGGCTTTCCTTTACGCAGTTCCTCATACCTACTTACATTGGGAAGATGATAGTAGTTTGTAACTAGTAATTACTACAACAAAATTAAGCTTCTATTTCTAACATGTAGCAAAATAAAACCAAAGTGAAAAGTTTAAAATGTGAAATTTTAAATACCTTAACAAATGTAAAAATATGCACATTAAGTGCATAAGACTATTAAAGAGTATATGGAAAATGCTAAAGGCAGAAACCAAAAAATAGTGTTTTTAATAAATAAAATATAAACCTCTATGAAATAAATATCTCAAAATTAAAAGTCAAGTGGTCTTCCAAAATATTTTTCAACAAACAGACCAAAGCTGAAGGCATCAAACTACTCCACTTAAAATTAGACTACAGGACTACAATAACCAAAACAGCATGGTACTGGTACGAAAACAGACACATATGCCAATGGAACAAAATAGAAAGTTCAGAAATAAGGCCACACACCTACAGCTATATAATCTTTGACAAAGCTGACAAAAACAAGCAATGGTTTGGAAAAACTCATAAATGGTGCTGGGATAGCTGTCTAGCCATATGCAAAAGATTGAAACCTTTACACCATGTACAAAAAACTCAAGATGAATTAAAGTAAATCCCAAAACTGTAAAAACCCGGAAGACAATCTAGGAAGTACCATTCTGAACATAGAAATAGGCAAAGATTTCATGACAAAGATACTAAAAGCAATTGCAATCAAAACCAAAATTGACAAATATAATCCAATTAAACTAAAGTTTCTGCACGGCAAAAGAAACTATCACCACAGTAAACAGACAACCAACAGAATGGGAGAACATTTTTGCAAGCTATGCACCTGACAAAAGTCTAATATTCGGCATGATATGGTTTGGCTGTGTCCCTTTCCACATCTCATCTCGAATTCCCACGTGTTGTGGGAGGGGCCCAGTAGGAGGTAATTGAATCATGGGGCAGTTCTTTCCTATGCTGTTCTCCTGGTAAGTCTCACAAGATCTGATGTTTATGGGAAGGGGGTTTCACTGTGCAGGGTCTCTTCTCTTGCCTGCCACCATGTGAGATATGCCTTTCACCTTCCACCATGATTGTGAAACCTCCCCAGCCACACGGAACTGTAAGTTGATTAAACCTCTTTCTTTTGTAAATTGCCCAGTCTTGGGTATGTCTTTATCAGCAGTGTGAAAATGAACTAATATATAGCATCTATAAGGAACTTAAATTTACAAGGAAAATACAAATAACCCCATTAAAAAGTGGGCAAAGGACATGAACAGACACTTCTCTAAAGAATACATGCATTCGGCCAAAAAGCATATGAAAACAAGTTCAGTGTCACTGATCATTAGAGCAATGCAAATCAAAACCACGATGAATACTGTCTCACACAGTCAGAATGGCTACTACTAAAATGTCAAAAAATAATAGATTCTTGGGAGGTTTCAGAGAACAAGGAACAATTATACACTGTTGGTGGGAATATAAATTAGCTCAATCATTGTTGAAAAATGTGTGGCAATTTCTGAAAAAGCTAAAAACACAGCTATACCCATTATTGGGTATATACCCAAAGGATATATAATCATTCAGTCCAGCAATTCCATTGCTGGGTATATACCCAAAGGAATACAATCATTATATTACAAAGATACATGCATGTGTATGTTCATTGAAGCACTATTCACAATGGCAAAGACATGGAATCAACCTAAGTGCCCACCAGTGGTAGACTGAATAAAGAAAATGTGATGGCCAGGCACAGTGGCACATGCTTGTAATCCCAGCACTTTGGGAGGCCCAGGAAGGCAGATCACCTGAGGTCAGAAGATCAAGACCAGCCTGGCCAACATAGTGAAAACCTCTCTCTACTAAAAATACCAAAAAATAGCTAGGCATGGTGGCAGGCGCCTGTAATCCCAGCTACTAGGGAGGCTGAGGCAGGAGAATTGCTTGAACCCAGGAGGCAGAGGTTGCAGTGAGCTGAGATCTTGGTACATATGTAGCAAGGAATACTATGCAGCCATAAAAAAGAATGAGATCATGTTCTTTTCAGAGACGTGGATGGAGCTGGAGGCAATTATTTTCAGCAAACTAACACAAGAAATGAAAACCAAATACCGTATGGTCTCACTTATAAGGGGGAGCTAAATGATGAGAACACATGGACACAGAGGGGAACAGCACACACTGGGGCCTATCAGAGGGTGGAGGGTAGGAGGGAGAAGAGAATCAGGAAGGGTACCTAAGGGGTACTAGGCTTAATACCTGGGTGATGAAATAATCAGTGCAGCAAACCCCCATGATATAAGTTTACCTACATAACAAATCTGCACACTCCTGAACTTAAAAGTTTAAAAATTGCAACATAATTCCAAATGTGTAGTATCTCTCATATACAAAGATTTCTAAAAAGATAAATTGATTATGCTATTTATGTAACATTATTGAAATGGCAAAATTAAACAGATGGATAAGAGATAAATGGTGTCCAGTAGTTAGGGAGGGTGAGGAGAGAAGGGTGGGTATGACTATAAAGGGTTAGCACAAGTGAAATTTCAGTTCTGTATCCTGAATATACTGTGGTTATAAAACATAATAAAAATGATGGGGAACTATACTCATAGTATACCAGCTTCCTGATTTTGATATTGTTTCATATATATGGAAGGTGTAAATATTGTGGAAAACTAGGTAAAGATCATATGGGAACTTTGACCTATTTCTGCAACATCCCAGGAATCTATAGTTTTCTCAAAATAAAAAGTTTAAAAAATAAATAACATAGAAAATCATGAGAAAAGTGGCCCAAGTTTTATAAACAAAAAGTTAATGTATACATTTACACACAAATACAAAATAAATAAAAATACCCCATGATCATGTGTTATTCCTCAGTAATCAAATCATTCTAATGAAAACAGTAAAGATAATCTTGTTTTTTCTTAATTTATTAAATTAGCAAAAAATATTCTTGGGTGTAAGAAAGTGGAAATTGTTACACTCTGCTGCTAGTTTAAACTCTGAGAAACTACATAATTGTATATTTTCATCCCAGCAATTATTATTATTATTATTGTTATTATTTTTGAGACAGAGTTTTGCTCTTGTTGCCTAGTCTGGAGTGCAATGGTGAGATCTCAGCTCACCACAACCTCCGCCTCTTGGGTTCAAGTGATTCTCCTGTCTCAGCATTCCAAGAAGCTGGGATTACAGGCATGTGCCACCACGCCCAGCTAATTTTGTATTTTTAGTAGAGACAGGATTTCTCCATGTTGGTCAGGCTGGTCTTGAACTCCTGTCTTCAGGTGATCTGCCCACCTCAGCCTCCCACAGTGCTGGGATTACAGGCATGAGCCACCACGCCCAGCTAATCCCATCAATTCTTTTGTGTTGTTTATCATAAGAAAATGATAAAGGAAGTCTTTATAAATGTAATCTTAAGGTTATACATTAAAGTATGTTTATAAAAGCTAAAAATTACAAAAGCTCAAATATGCAACAAACCAAAATTGAAGTGAATATTAAAAATTTATTAGAGTAATAATTTGCAAATTATTCCATTTATTTTGTTATAAACTAATTCCCAGAGATGTAGAAAAAAGAAATATATCTGTGTGTATGTGTATCTGAAAACACATATGTCTAAAATTAGACATATGTCTAAAATTATCTTGTGATAGAATTATCAGTAATGTGTATATCAATTCTCATCTTTCTACTTTCTTAAATGAAATGTATTTTTTAATTAGAAAAATATTAATTTTAGTTTAAAATGTATTTAAATTCAAAGAAAAAATATATCTGCATCAAGTGGTTATAAAATACTATTTTCAAAATATATTCATGACTCTCTGTTTCACAAGCTAAAATGACTTACTTCATGTACAACAACATAATATGTTATTAGCAATTTTATACTGACTAATGCATGAATAAGACAACAGACATTATCACTTATTTTAAGATTTGTTGGCTTTTTACTCAAATAATTTAGCCAGACTGTGGTATCCTTAGGAAGAAAGCTCAAACCTTTTTTTCTACTCTTGTCTGAAACAACATCGTCAATCTAGTTAACAGTGAATAAGAATATTAGAGACATGTGTGACAATGGATGTGGAAAAATTAGGTTCCTGCTGGCAATTACCCATCAAGAGCAGATTGACTGATTGCCAGAGTTGAAACACATGCAAACTGTCAGCCATCATAATAGGGCAAATATCCCAGAACATTGGTGCAGCGTCAGGTAGAAATTTTGTTTTCACTGCTGGGAACCTGCCCTCGATGCTACACATTCATAATCTTCTGCCATCAAGCCAGGTCTACACATTCGGATACGTCCATCATTCCAGCAGCCAAATATATGTCCTGTCAAATACATTCAATGGCTCTTATGATAAGTTGGACAAGAAGTGACATGCTCCACATGATTGAGTAGAAGGGCATATTATACACAATTCCTGCTGTCATAATTTGTCATTCTATTTCTATATCTAGGTGAGGGACTTAACCTTGACATTTCCTAAGTTAAGATATTGTGGCCAAATAATAGAAAAGACATATGTAAAAACTATTTTAATAAATTCCATATAAAATACAAGTATGATAAAGTAGGTAAGTCAAATAATGAAATTAGTTTATTCTCTTTTGTAGTGCCTAAGTGAAGTTTGCTGAATTTTTTGAGACAGAGTCTTGCTCTGTCACTCAGGCTAGAGGGCAGTGACACAATCTCAGCACACTGCAACCTCTGCTTCCCGGATTCAAGTGATTCTTTCTTCAGCCTCCTGAGTAGCTTGGATTACAGGCATCCGCCACCATGCCTGGCTAATTTTTTATTTGTAATAGAGATAGCGTTTCACCATGTTGGTCAGGCTGGTCTCAAACTCCTGACCTCAGGTAATCCACCTACCTCAGCCTCCCAAAGTACTGGAATCACAGGCATGAGCCACCATGCCTGGCCAACTTTGCTGATTTTTAATGTTGAAAACAAGTGTACTTTTCAGCATGGACAAAGCAAAATAATAAATAAATGGATGAAAAATAAATAAATAAATAAAAACAAATGTACCAAGATTCAATGATAAGAAAATCAAAATGGAAAGCAAGTGAAATTCAATTTCCCATTTTGCCTAAATTGCCAAAGGCATCCTAAAGATTGAGCATCCTGCTGATACATTTGTAGGTATTATCACCTTTACTGTGAAAATGTGTTTCTCAATGAGAAATATTGAAAATTACACAAATGAAATATCTGTAAATCAACATGGTCACTGTATTCAAAGAGCATTCATTGAAATTGTGGGCAGGTGATAACAACCAGATCTATCTGTGGTAGATAACACATTCTTAGCCATGAGAAGCAGCTGTGTGAATATTTCGTTCATCTCAGATTTTTTCTGAAGTCTCAGTGGACAGAACTGGGTTGGTGCAGTCTCACCAACTTTTCCAGCTAAAATTTATTTTACCCTGTAGCTCAGTGACATGAGAAAGGAGAAAACACTCTTGGTTTCCTCTGAAGCTTCTCTGTAATTGCTTTACAATCTTTCATTGGAAGAGAGAGTGAGAGAGAGAGAAAGGGAAAAGGAAGAAAGGGAGGGAGAAAGAGAGCAAGAGAGAGAAAAGAAGTAAATGAACTTCCTCCTTTTGGACACCATTCAGTTATTATCCTGGGGGCTTTTACTTAACAAAATTTTACATTGACAATCACCTTTGCGATTATATCTGTTACTTGAACCTACCTATTTTGACCTGTCCAACATACTGGCATCACAGATTCTTGACCCATCTCTCAGAAAGCTTTACACTGTCCTCTTTGTAACACCTACACCTATCATTTTTGTCATCTTACACTTTTCTCTGTGTTTCTAAAATCTTCTATTTTAACATAACTCTGAATATCTTACCATATTTATCCCTCACTCCCACCAGTCCTATGCTTTGAGACTTATAAAGCAAACCTTTTTTTGTTGTTGTTTTCTTTTTCTTTGATTTTATGGTTTTTATAAACTTGGATCACTAATCACACTCTCAGTTTTTCCCATGTCTTCGTACTAATACTTGCCATCATGTTTTTAAAAATTGACTCACTTTCCTTCCTAAATTACATTCTTGTGAGAGAAATTAGTGAAGAAGGAAAAAAATGCACAAGAATGTGGAAAAGACCATGGTGTTTAATATAAAAAGTGGTACTCAGATTTAGAGAGCAGAGCTTGAAAATGCCTAGTAGAGCTGAGGTGAGTGGACTAGATTCCGAAAGAGTAAGTCAAAAAGAAAAAACAGTCAGACTTGGAAGAAAGTAACTTCAGCCTTCACTTATTTGCTCATTCAATAAGTATTTATCAAATATCTGCTAGGATGCAGGCAAAATCTAGACACTTGGATATTAACAGTGGACCACCCAAAAGCTCTTCCCTCATGTACTTTACATTCTGGTGCAGAAGTCAGAAAACAGTAGACATAATAAGCATAAATTATACAGTATGTTAAAAAGTTAAATGATTATATTTGTTTTTTTTTAAAAAAGATGAAAACAAATGTAGATCAGAGTAAAGGGCTATAGAGCAACAAATACATTCATCTGGGTTGCCTGGACAAAAGGGCAGTTTAGACTCCCTAATTTCCCCGTAAGAGGCACTGTATCTGAATCCAATTTCTCATGGGTATTCCTTCCCCTGGTAGGAGAGTGGACAAATTTCCAAGAGTTCCAAAGTCTCAAGGTGCTTCAAAGCAGGCTTTTTCAGACAATTTTTATAGACCAGTTTCTAGACATGTCTGCCTGACCAATTTTTGTAGAACAGTTTCTAGACATGTCTGCCTGACATTCCAGTAATCTGTGTTTCCCCCATTGACTCAGCTGTTTTCATGATGGCCCTTAAAAAGGAAGAGAAACATTGATGTGGAGATCTGCCCTGGATTGCAAGCTCATAATGCATATCCCATAGAAAACCCTGGCCCTAGCATGTTTTTCTCTGGAGAAAATGCTTGCTTTGTGGAACTCTTGCTTTCTTGTCTTTTTGTTGATCCCAGGTTTATAAGATATCTGAACAATGCATGCTTATTAACCCAAGCAATATGCAGAATATGTTCCAAGCCCTGGTGCATATAAGATGGAAACTACAGAAGGACTTTTCTTGCTTAACAAACCTTTATCTGTTCCCCTCATACAGTTTTGAGATTTAATGTACATAATCTTTTTTATTTAATTGATAATATAAAATTATTATGAAGTGCCTTATACATATTTTTTAAAGTATTCAAAATTTGTATCCATCAGAAAAACAAACCCCACTGAGTATTTTAACAGAGAACTTCATATAGGGAATTAATAAAACAGATATTTAAACATTGAAAAACATAGGTGAAGGAGATACTGAATTAGCAGAGATAGTAATTGCAGGACGTTGCTTCCACTGGTAGGACTGAGATTGAATGATCAGATCCAAGAAACTTAGAGGAGGTTTTCCTTGGAACTGGGGCTCTGGCCCTTTGGAGAGTCATTGCAGATCAAGGGCTGGTGTCTCAACATGTTGAGGAAAGTCATATCAAGATACTCAGACTTCTGTAGGGGGGCATTTCTTTTCTCATAAATTAAAACAAATGTTATTTGCTCACTCACGATTCATTCTTTTTTCTTTTTTAGTTTATGCCATTGTTAGGCTTTCAATAACCCACTCAAGATTTTCTGCTAAGATTTTTATAGTTTTTTTTTTAATTAACTCTTTATCTAGAATTTAATGTGGGGATTTGTTTGAATTACAGATGTAACTTCATTTTCACAAATGGGAAGTCAAGTTTTTCAATGCCATGTGGAAATAATCTTTACTTATTTATATTGCCACAAATATTGAATACTATTTTTCTATATTATTTTTAAAGTGATAAAACATAACATAAATTTTACCATTGTAATCATTTTTAAGTGTACGGTTCAGAGGCTTAGGTACATTCACATTGTTGTGCTACCGTCTCCACCATCCATTCACAGAGCATTTCACTTTATAAAGCTGAAACCCTAAACTTATGAAAAAATAATTCCCCATTACTCCTCTTCTCTGGCCTTGGCAACCACCCTTCTACTTTCTATCTCTATGAATTTTACTGCTTTAGGAAGGAGCTTCACATATGCAGAATTGTACACTATTTGTCCTTTTGTGACTGGCTTCACTTAGTCTGCTGTTCTCAAGTCCATCCATGTTGTATCATGTGTCAGAATTTCCTTTATTTTTAAGGCTGAATAATAATCCATTGTAGATATGTACCACATTTTGTTTATTTATTTGTCCATCAATAAAACTTGGGTTGCTTTCACCTTTTCTTTTATAATGTTGTGAACATGGGCATACAAATGTCTTCTTTGAGTCCCTGATTGTAATGCTTCTGAGTATATACCTGGAAGAGGAAATTGCTAGAACATATAATTCTACTTTTAGTTTTTTGAGAACTGTCATATTGTTTTTCATAGGATCTGTACCATTTTATATTCTCACCAACAGTGCTTGAGAGTTCCAATATTTTTATATCATCATCAACACATGTTATATTCTGTTGATTTTTGTTAGTAGTCATTCTAATGGATGTAAGGTAGTATCTCATTGTGGTTTTGATTTGCATCTCCTTAATGATTAGTGATGTTAAGCATCTTTTCATGTGCTTATTGGTAACTTGTAATCTAATTTGGAAAAATATATATTTAAGTTATTTGCTCATTTTTAATCATTTTCTTTTCTTTTTGCTCTTTAATGAGAGGAGTTGTTTATATATTCTGGATAACAATCATTGATTATACCTATGATTACAACTATTTTCTCCCATTGTGTGTGCATTAATCCCTTCACATGCAGCTATAAATAACTGCCCAAGACAGGGTAATTTATAAAGGAAAGAAGTTTAATTGATTCACAGTTCTGCATGGCTCGGGAGGTCTCTGGAAGATTATAATCATGGTGAAAGGGAAAGCAAACATGTCCAAACATGGTGGCAGGAGAGAAGTGCAGAGTGAGGTGGGGGAAAAGCCCTTTTTTAAACTATCAGATCTGGTGAGAACTCACTCACTATCACAAGAACAGCATGGGGGAACTGCCCCCATGACTTAATCACCTCCCACAAGGTCCTCCCCCAACACGTGGGGATTACAATTTAAGATGAGATTTTGGGTGAGGACACAGCAAAACCATATCACTGCATCATGTGGTTTTACTCTTTTGATTTTGTGCTTTGATGCAAAGTTTTTAATTTGGATGTAGTCTAGTTTATCTATTTTTTATAATTTTCATCTGTGCTTTTGTTGTTATATACAAAAAATCATTGCCAAATCCAATGTCATAAAACTTTCTTTTTACATTTCTGCCTAAGAGTTTTATAGTTTTAGGACTTAAGTTTAGACTTTGATCCATTTTGAGTTAGTTTTTGTATATGGTGTTATGTTGGAGTTCAACTTCATTTTACCTATGTTCTTGAGTCTTTTCCTGGACTTTCTCTCCCTTTTTATGACTGTCTTTCTATTCCAGGACCATTTACATGTTGCCTTTGTTAGGATGGCTGAACACACACCCATACAGACACATATGTGTCTATATACTGAGGTACATTCCCTCTGACATACTTCTTGACTCCTAATATATTAGATGATCTAAATTATACTGAATATGTATTGGAACAAATCGAATATATATCAGAATCCCTGAAGGACTTGTTAATCTTATGAATACTAGGCTTCGACCCAAGATTATTGATTCAGAAAGTCAGATGTAAGGACTGAGAACTTATATTTCTAAGAAGTTCCAAGTGAGGCTGATTATGCTGTTCTTGGGAATCACAGTTTGAGAACCACTGGACTATGGCATTTATTTTTCAGAATTAATTTTGTAATCGTCTTTGCCACATTGCAAGAAAAGCTAGTCATATTTTTGTCTGAACGACACTAATTCTTAAATCATTTTGAAGACATTTCCCTCATGAGTTTTTTTCATGATTTTATCCTACAGACAAGATCAGAGTTTTGTTCTTTGTCTCACTGACTGGATTTATTATAGGAAATTTCAGGTTGACACACCCAACTACATATTCAAATACTGACTTCTAACACATTCATTTACAGCTCATTATATGTACTCACTGAAAACAGATCCAATGTTTTTTTCTACATGCTACCTAATTTTCCGATGTCCTAAATAAACTTGGTTTATTAACAATGATAGTACTAAGATGCATTGCTAAAGTAGATAACTTTTATTTCTATCCAGCCTACTGCACCATTAGTATATATATACTAACTGTACATTTTAGCCTAAACATAAACATATGTGTGTATATATATATGTGTGTGTATGTGTGTATATATATACATATATTATGTGTATATATATACATATATATGTGTGTATATATACATATATATATACATATATATGTATATATAAATTTAGTTTATTAACTATATAATAAATTTAGTTTATTAACAATCATAGTACTAAGATGCATTGCTAAGGTAAATAACTTTTGTTTCTATCCAGCCTACTGCACCGTTAATATAAATATATAGATATATATTTATATATATATATATACTAACTGTGCATTTTAGCCTAAACATAAACATATGTGTGTATATATGTGTGTGTGTATATATATATCCTCTTCCTCTCACATATATATATATGTGTCTATATATGTTTATATATGTATTATATGTGTGTGTGTGTATATGTTGAGAATATATATATATATTCTCAACTCAACTCCGGTCATTTCCTACCCAGTACTTTCTCTTTAATATTCCTCCTGGTTTGTGGGTAGATGAGGGAAAGCAGGATTAAGGAACTAGACATATAGGAATAATATTCTGATCTATTCATTACAAAATATCTGGGCAAAAGAATAAAAACAAAACAAAACAGACTGGGCACCGTGGCTCACATCTATACGCTCAGCACTTTGGAAGGCCAAGTTTGGGAGGATTGATTGATCCCAAGAGTTTGAGGCCAGCCTGGGCAACATAGAGAGATCCCGTCACTGCCAAAAATAAAAATAAAAATAAAAATAAAATTACCAGGTGTGATGATATCTGCTTGTGGTCCCAGCTACTTGGGAGTCTGAAATGAGAAGATCCCTTGAGCCCAGGAGGTTGACTCTGCAGTGAGCAGTGATCATGCCACTGCATTCTAGTCTAGACAACAAAGTGAGATCCTGTCTTCCAAAAAAAAAAAAAAATTGGAAACAGAATGTAAAATATTTAAAAAACAAAACAAAACAGAAAGACAGCTGCCTATATTTTTGAGATGACATAAACCCTATCTCTGTTAGACAAAGGGAAGATAATCAGGAAAGTAACAAATGATGCCTCCTACCTTGTTTCATGAAAACATTCACAACATGTCTACCTGGTAATTACCACCCTGATACAAATCTATCAGTTTTATCTTCATTGCCACTTCTTTCTTCTCAGAAGTTGAAATTGGGATACACACTGGTCTTACTGTGTAATGTTGTTATAGCCCCTTCTCCCACACCTATGAATAATTTAATGAGAAGCTAGGGAGGGGGCTGTTAGATGGCATTTACACTTATTCCAAGTCTGGCCCTTTTATAATGTAAGCCAATTTAATTCCAACTTCCTAAACAATTATTAGAAACCACCAAAAACTGGATAAATAAAAAGTTGTTAATCAGAGTCTTGTTAATCAATTAATTTATGCATATGTATAAGGCACTGAGAGACACAGAAATAAATTATTCTCATTATTAATAGTTTTGATTTACTAAATCTTTTTCAAAATTCTAGTTAATCTTTTCTCAAACAGTTCTTAAAAGCAAGAAATAATTCAGAGATTTTCAGTACAACCAGAAACTTAAAATTAAGAAAACAAATTAAATCTGTTTTACCCATACTAAGGAACATTAGGACATCAGTCTTTCAAAACAAACTGGTTAAAAAGCAGTTCCAATATTAAGTGTTAATCATAAAATGCTTACTACAGTCATCAACACCAAATGCCATTTAATTAATAATGTTTCTTTTAAATATTGTACTTCCTCACCTTCAACAAGTAATGCAAAATTGAGAAAGGAGGAATAACTTTTAAAAATGTAAGCATTTTAGCCTAAACGTAATAAATTACTCTTTTTAAGGTTTTTCTAATGAATAAATCATGATCTCATAAATGGTGACAGGAATAAAATCACTGGAAATTTACTTATGAAATAAGTGTACTTGGCTTGCTTTTCTTTTCTAAGATATTTTAATAATACCTACTTCTTCACTATGATTCACGTATTCCAACATAAATTCTCATTAAGTTTTCCAAAAATTTTCTCATAGACCAGGGCACAAAGAAAGCTCAGAAAGCAAAGAATTTTTTGAAACTTGAAGGCAGCTTTCGATCACTTCATAATTGGACCTGATCTGTTTTCAGAGGAAACATGGGACCCTAAAAGAGGCAGTAGAGGAAAGAGCTAGTCTCTGCGAGATGGAGCCATTTTCTGTTTAGAAGAGAGTAAGGGCTTCCTTTAATAACTTAATACTGGTCTTTAAAAGTCATTCATTTTTTTAAAATATCTCTAGAGTTTTATTTTTTAAGTTTACCTCTTATAAATGACAGATTTGGTTTTTGTTTTGTTTCGTTTTGTTTTTTACCCAGTTTGAGTGTTTGTTTAGCATATAAGAATAACTCTCCAGGCCGGGCACGGTGGGTCACGCCTGTAATCCCAGCACTTTGGAAGGCCGAGGCCGGTGGATCATGAGGTCAAGAGATCCAGACCATCCTGCTCAACATGGTAAAACCCTGTCTCTACTGAAAATACAAAAATTAGCTGGGCATGGTGGCGCATGCCTGTAATCCCAGCTACTTGGGAGGCTGAGGCAGGAGAATCGTTTGAACCCAGGAGGCAGAGGTTGCAGTGAGCTGAGATCATGCCACTGCACTCCATCCTGGTGACAGAGTGAGACTCTGTCCCCCCTTCCCCCCACAAAAAAAGAATAACTCTCCATCAGCTAAAGTAAAAAATGTTTCCCACTAGGATCAAGGACAAAGCAAAGATAATCTTTCTCATCATTCCTATTCAATAGAGTTCTGGGAATCTTAAACAGTACAACAAGACAAGAAAAGGAAACAAATTATACAGATAGGGAAGGAAGAAGTATCACCGTCTTTATTCACAGATCATTTGATTGCTATAAGAAAAACCCCAAAGAATCAATAGCCACAAAACTACTAGAACTAATAGGTGAATACAGTAAGGTTTCGAGGCACATGGTTAATGTTCAAAAATTAATTGCTTCCTTATATATCAGCAATGTAACAATTGGAATTTGAAATTTAAAACAATACAATTCACATTTGTATACACAAATGGTATATATTTTTTGAATATACATATTTTGAAAGTTAAACAACCTAAATAGCCAACAAAATAGTGAAAAAGAACAAAGTTAAAACATCCAGACTACTCAATTTCAAGACTTACTAGAAAAGTACAATAATTAATACAGAGTGATATTGGGAAAATAATATGCATATTGATTAAAATCATGGGACAGAATAGAGAACTCAGAAATAGGCCCACACAAATATAGTCAAACTATTTTCAACAAGGAGCAAAGAAAATAGATTTAAAAAAATAAGATACTGGAAAATTTCAACATTCATGTGCAAAAAAAAGAAAAAAAGAAGAAGAAGAAAAGAAAGAGAGAATCTAGAAGCTGATTTGATACATTTTGCAAAAATTAACTCAAAATTGAATATAGACCTAAATGTCACATGCAAAAGTATACCATTTCTAGAAGAAATCATAGAAGAAAAGCTAGATGAACTTGGGTTTGGCAATCAATTTTAAATAAAACACCAAATGTGATCCACAAAATAAAAATGGTTGGTTAGATTTTACTAAAATTGTCTGTTATGCAAAAGACACTGCTAAGAGAATTAAAAGAGACGACACATACTGGTAGAAAATAGCTGCAAAACATTTCTCTGATAAATGACTTACATTCAAAATATCCGAAGAACTTCAGAAAGAGCCCTTTTACTTAAATCAGAAAACCAACAACTCAACTAAAAATTGGGAAAAAATCTCTAGACACTCCATTAAAGAACATAGACAGTGAATAAGAATATGAAAATATGCTTAATATTATATTAGGCATATTAAATATGCTTATATATATATATATTAGAGAATTGGCAATTAAAATAATAACACTACACACTTATTAGAATGATTAAAATCCAAAAACCTGATAATTCTAATTGCTGGTGAGGATACGAATGAACTTTCTTTTTTTCTTTTTATTGTTGTACTTTAGATTCTGGGGTACGTGTGCAGATCATGCAGGATTGTTGCATAGGTACATACATAGCAAGGTGGTTTGTTGCCTTCATCCCGCCATCACCTATATCTGGTATTTCTCCCCACTTTATCCCTCCCCACCCCCAACTCCCTGCTGTCCCTCCCCTAGCCTCCTGCAACTGACCGCAGTGTGTGATGCTCCCCTCCCTGCGTCCACGTGTTCTCATTGCTCAATATCCACCTATGAGTGAGAACACGTCGTGTTTGGTTTTCTGTTCTTTTGTCTGTTTGCTGAGAATGATGGTTTCCAGATCACGAGGTCAAGAGATCAAGACCATCCTGGCCAACATAGTGAAACCCTGTCTCTACTAAAAATACAAAAATTAGCTGGGCATGCTGGTGCACACCTGTAATCCCAGCTACTCAGGAGGCGGAGGCAGGAGATACTCTTGAGCCTAGGAGGTTGCAGTGAGCCGAGATAGCGCTACTGCACTCCAGCCGGGCGACAGAGTCTCAGAAAAAAAAAAAAAAAAGAACCCTATCAAAAGAGAGAGATAGAAAGATACTTTCAAGAAAACCCCATAAATATGTGGCCAGTAGCATTTGATCAGACTCTATGTTGATAAGAACATGTTTTCAATAATGTTTGTGATGACATAGTAAGATTGGGGGTAGAGGAGTGTTGGGCCACTAAAACAGATTGGCTTAAGGCAATGACTTACTGTGTGGCTATAATAAACAGTTGAGAAGTACAGGAATTAAAAACAGAAGCCAGAATGGGATATTTTACATTTCTATGACTTATAGAAAAACTCATAAAAGGTATTCAAATATAGGATGTAGGGATTATAACAAATTATCCTTAAAGATATTATTTTCAATTTCAAGATTTTTTTTTTTACTTTTGTGACTATTGCTATATTTTTTCTTTTAAATATAATTTTGATATCATCAAACAAGAAATTAGATAGATTCTTCAAACTCCTGCATCAAGATGCTGTGATATTCAGGTTGTTTGAATTTGCTAAAGCAGTTATTCCAAAAGATGCAAAAAAAGAAAAGAAAGAAAAAAAAAGGAAAAACACACACACTCAAAAACAAAGACAAGGCTTGTATTCAGAATCCATGCTGCCTAACTCCTATATTAAAATAATGCTGAAAACAGTATTATTTTAATTAAAAGGTACATACTGGCCTATAATACACTTTACTCTCTGGTTTTGCTGTACTGATGTTAGCAAATAATGTTTAACAGTTGTTGTCTCAGCCCATTAGCTTCTCCATCTGGTTATCTTATTATAGTGGCTCAGTAAATTAGTCAATGTTCTTATAACCTCCAGGAAGCCCAGAACAGGTCATGTCTTTTCCTAGATTGACTGGAAATTGCTATCATTAGGTGGCGTGTCTGTATTCTCTCCAAGAGTTAATGGGCACAACTGTAGAATGCGTCTGGGCCTGAGGCCTGGTTGTTTTTCTATCTCTCTGTGTAGACCCTGGAGCAAAGCAAAGATGAATGACCAAGGCATTTGCAGGTTTATTCCTGAAAATACTCCATTAGCCTCAACAGCTCTAGCTTTATCTTAACACTGAATTGCACTTGTCCATTAATATAATACCTTGAGTGGCTTGGTTCTGGGATGCTGTGTGACGTATAAATGCCTAGCAGAGATATTTTAAGTCTTTATCATTACTACAGCTGCCATGTGGCTGCGGTTGATGTCATTTGGGATCAGATCCCTAATAGCCTTTAAAATATTCTGTGACTTTTCTTTTACATTTCTGAATGAGCACCTATTACATTAGATGGTTGGCAAAAATTGAGGTAACTGTGATTTTCTTTAAACATTTTTACTTTTAATATCCCACCCTATGTGCTAACCTCATAAAAGTAGAAAACTCCAACATTGCCAGTATATTTGATAAATTGTTAACTATAAGAGAGAAACATATGGCACACACAAAAATTTGGGCAAAGCTGAGGCAAAATTTAAGATTATAATGTCTACCATGTAAAACATTGTCTTATGATAATCTTGATCAAATATCTACCTCACTGGTTAAAATATACAGAGGCACACTAAGATATAGAGACTGCAAAGGGGGATTAAGGAGAGGAGTAGTCATGGCTGGATGTGGCTAAGGAGTTCGCAATGATTACTTTAATTTCAGGATGTAACAAGGTAAAAATCAGTGCCTTGGGGAAGAATGAGCTGGCAATCTAGAAAAAATAAGCTTGTGTTTGAAATTCGGGAACATAGCATCACATTTGTTGCATGGAATGGTGAAAAATGGAACTACATAAGTTTAACATATAATACAACTTGCAAACAAATTATAAAAGTACTGAAGATGGTGTCCTTACATAAGTATCAATCCCATTTGAAATTACAATGTGGCTTTTATTTCTCATATTGGAGTATATTTACAACATAAGGAACTCCTAGAATGGAAAGAGAATATAGTGTCTAAACTCTCTTCTAATGTATGATTTTCCTCCATAGTATTTCTGTCTTTGCCTGCTGTGATGAAAAGCTTACCATTTAACAAAACAGCAAATTTTAGTGTGGACACATCTATTTGGAGAGGAAAAAAACCCTTCTTGCTTGTGTTTGAAATGTTAAACATCCACCTACTAATCCTATTTTTTTCCCCCTGCTTAAGAACTTGCATCTGTTTGACTCTATTCTGCAATAGGGATATTTTCCTGTGTTTAAATGCTTATAAATGTACACTTTTATTGATATGAATTTATGTAAATGTTTGTGAGTGATATATACATACGTCTTCTACAATATGGATAGAGACAGTAGGAAAGAAGATACATAATTGAATGGACCAGCTTGTGTTAAACCTGCCTGGTTTCATATCCTAAAACATTGAGAAAGGGAGCAATTTGCTTTGTTTTATCAAATTGTGTCAAGTAGTTTTACTTTTCTAAGGCTGCTACCTCTGGTGTGTAGGAGACAGTAGCAGCAGGCTAATGCACCAAAACAGCATGGAATAAGCACAGGGTCAGCCAAACCTGATAACAATGCCAGCAGGGAAAAAAAAATCACCTCAACACAAGGAGAATTCATTTAGCTGCAGCTACAGCTGTGCTTTAGGTTGTGATTTCTGAATCTGCTGCATTGGGGCATTTCCTTTTAGTTTTATATTTCTGTATTTTTTTTTTTGTCCTCAATTCTGACTAGAACTGTTGTGGTTCATCCATATCATCTAATTTAGTTTACCTTGCCACTGTGCTGCAGAGCTCCTAAGGAAGGCTTGGTGGAACAGAGGAACTATTACGTGAAAACGCATTCCCATAAGTCCACAGGGCCCTGAAGATGGGTGTAGAGGAAAAGCTGAGTCACTGAGGACAAACCGAGGCTCTTGGTAGTGTGACGGTCTACATGCACTCTCTCTTTGTGTTCTTTAGAGCCTGTGCATATACTCATTGTGTTCTCCAATCTTTTCTGCTTTTAAAATCTATGAATTCGGTCTAACAATGTTCATTGAACAATGGAAGGATAACAGTGAGTGGGGCCACTCCTGGTCTCAGAATGTACCTCCATTCCTCTCAGAAAGTCCATGATTACTCATCTGTGGTCAGAAATAAACATGTATGTGTAGACAGTATGGATTTTTTTGCTGATTAACTTTGCTTCCGAATATCTCATATGTGACAAATACCATACTCAAACCTTTACATTCGTTTCTCATTTGATCCACAAAACAATGATAAATATTTTATTTAAAATATTTGAATATTAGGAATGTTTTACAGAAACATTCCATACATTTAGTTACATAGATAGATGATAGAGTATGTATTATATATAGATATATGGAGATAGAGATATATTTTATATGTATCTATTAAATATACATTTATATCAGAATAAACTTAGAAATCCTTTACCCTTTTCATGGTTTCCCCCAATTTTCTACCTCCCTTTTGACTATGTTGCCTTCTAAATTCCATGTTAGAGGTTGTCCTCTTATGCTTGCAAATGCTTGGTTTCGTTTCTGTTTAGAAAGCTCCTTGCAGTTCTATACATATGGGTTACAATGTTAGTTTCTCTGAAAGATCATCTCTTTGGGCTGTTTAATTGAGGCCTTCCTAATATCAGTTTCCTTAGGTCTTTCTTCCGGAGCCACTCAGACTTCACAGAGAAGACCTTTTCAATATCCCATCAGGAGGGTGTAGACCTGGCTCAGAACATCATGGAAGTGAGAGTAGAAGAGGTATGGTTGTCTCGCCATGTGGCATATGTTCACATATTCCCTGCTTTGATGTACATATACCTGTATCAGTTGCACTTTCTAAAGTAATCCTCTAGTTTACTCTGCCTGGAATAGGAAAGGGCAGTCCCCAGCTGCACAAAGTTGGGGCAAGAATTTTTTCTTGTCAGAGTACTCCATATTTATCATAACCAGTTTCCATTACCTGCCCTCATATCTTGTTCCAGTTTTGCTCTAGATTGGAATACTTTTGTTTTTAGCTTCATCTTTACCCACTTCTTGAAGATCTGCTGCTGATAGTTTCAGAGGCTTTCTATAATTTCTCAGCTTTTTCCACTTCGGTTCTGTATAATAAGTCAGTTACAATTCACCTTTTTACTTTTAGATTTAAAATATTACTGTTAATTCTCTTCCTTGTTTTTTTCTTTATGAGATTATGCCTTTAAAAAACAATCCTTTACTGATATTATCTTGGGTTTCAGGAGGGGCTGAGAGTTGATCTGAGAGTTTCATCTATCATTTTTACCAACAAGTATTGAAAAGTCTTCTTATTCCACAATACTTTTTCAAGATCCCCTGATTCCATAGTTTGGCACTAATAGTATTAAAATAGAATGTCATAATATTATAATTAATTGTATTTTCTGCTTTAGTTTTAATAAGATTATCTTTCTAATTAAATGTGGTCTTCACGGCTCAGCAGATCAAGAATATAGGCAATGCACTGGGAAATGGAGGGCTAAGCTCTACCTGAACAAGTGGCAGTAACATTTCAATCTGCTGACATAGCACTTCCTTTGAGAAGTATCCTACAGGTACCTAAAAGGGCCTTGCTTTGATGAAAATGAGATTTGTTTTAAGGTTGAGAAAGGTTTTCTTAGAATTGAAACTGTAATTGTAACCAACTGCATTTCTTGCTGATACAATCTCTTAAGGTACAGAATAAATTAGAAGATAGAATCTGGTCTGGGGAAGAAGAGTGTTTAATTTTAGGATATAGTCTCAAACTGCAAGGCAGCTGATCCATACAAGCAAAATTCTATATGAAAAGAAAAGCCTTGATGGAGGAAGGGCCTTATTTCTAGGAATGGAGTCACACTCCCTGCAGAATTTCAGTGGAAGGATTTGACTTGGAGGGTGCTACGGTCTGAAGATGTTTGTTCCTCCCAAAATTGATATACTGAAATCCTGACCTCAAAGCTGATGATATTAGAAGTGGAACATTTTGGAAAGTGATTAAGTCATGAGGCTGGAGCCTCATATGGGAATAGTGGCTTTCTGAAAGAGATATCAGAGTGCTCCCTCCCTGCTTTTGCCATTTGAGGTTAGAGTGAGAATACAGCTGTCTGAGGAAGCAGTCCTTCACCTAACACTAAATCTGTTGGTGTCTTGATCTTGGGCTTTCCAGATCAAGAAAAATAAATATCTGTTTTTTATGAGCTACTCAGTACACAATTGTGGTATAGCAGCCTGAATGGACTAAGACAGAGGGTCTAGGCACCAGTGAGTGGCCTTGTGTTTAGAATTCAAAGTCCTCTTTTCCTTTTAGGGTGAGTGATTGCCATGTGAACCCAGAAAAAAATAGAGGCATATGCTAAAGTAGAAAAATAATATCGGAATAATATACTTGCTCTGACTTTGGAGTAACAAATTCCCAAAGCCCAGGATAGGCATAGTCTTCAGAAAAGCACTTGATAAAGGTCACAGCTTGAGGAAGACCGATCAGAGATAGTACCGAGATACCAAAGCATTGGTATCTTCTCTGAACAAGAATATTGAGTCAGGGGTGTCGTTTATTCAAATTATGGGGGAATGTCTGACAATAAAGGAACTAGGTATGTATCCTGTAGATAGGAGCCCACACTAAATCCAGCACTGAAATATCAGAAAGAAGGCAAAGGGGGATATAAGGGCATTTATATTAAAAAAAAAATGAACAGAATAATGAATACTATATCCTCAAGACAGCAGTTTTGAAACCAACTCTTGGATTCAGTTTCTAGAATCATATTCTAGAATTCCATCAAGCACAGGGCTAACAATCTGATATTTGCATATGATGTATGTCTTGTTGATTCACTGGAACTTCAGAAATGGGGGGAAGACATGATTTGGTGTTAGACCACTTGTTACTGAAGATCAACGGTGGTTCTATTAGATAAAGTGCCAACAAAACTGATTATGGGCTCTCTGCATGGAAACTGGAGGTATAAGAAAAAAAGTAAAGATTTATTTGAACATATGTTACAATTTTAGTTTGTCTGTGGAAATAAAAGGTTTTCTGACATAGTTAAGGCCAATTCAGAGCATTTTCTAGTAAGTGTGTTATAGTATTTGGGATATATTATCATCTGTTTTCCTATTGACTGATGAGCTTAGACAATTCAGACAAGCATTTTTTTGACATGAGAGAGAAGAGGCATGATTTATTGTCTTTGAATAGCAATCTTATATCTTAAGTTATACTAATTGAAGACAATAGTGTGGTGGTTATGCGTGTATGTGCCAAAGAGTAAAACCTAAACCTGAATCTCAGCTCTGGGGCATTTGAGTGATTTAAAATATCCCTGGCTCAGTTTTCTCATACGTAAAACAGGAATAATGATTTTATTTATCTCATAGGGTTTTTTGAAGGTTAATGGAGATAATATAGTTTAAAATATTAACTAATTTATTCGCATGTCAACTAGTTTTCTACCATTTGTGTGCACCGGAATTATCTCAATAATTTTCTTTTTAACATTTTCAAATGAACCAAATACCTTTCATGAGGGGCTTTTCAGGTCACACTGATCCAGGTCCTTGTTTTCTGCTAATATACAAGGCTTGAAAGGAAATTTATCAATGCCTTTTACATTGACATGTTAGACCATTTCTACACTGCTATAAAGAAATACCTGCAGAACCAGGATCTCTGAGGAAAAAAAATTAAAAAAGAAAAGAAATATCTGAGGCTGGGTAATTTATAAAGAAAAGAGGTTTAATTGGCTTACAGCCATGCATGTGAGATAAATGTGGGACCACTTAAACATTATTCATTGTTTAGCTGGGTGATTGAGTACATTTGAGAAAGAGGGTCTGATGTGTCCACCTGATTTAATTGTCTCCCTCTGCCCTCACAGTAAAGGTAGCCACTGCTCTTCTTTACTCAATATCTTATGAGGTGAGAAAGAGTAATTAAAGCATGACTGAAATCCAGCCTCAATCCTCATCCTGATCCTAAATACAGTAACCCGGCCACAGTTACAGAGGTTTTTGCAAACAAACTCAATGAAGGCCAGGTTGCATTGCAGAGGCGAACAGCCATATGAGTGAAGGCTTTGATTAGTTGGTTGGTTGGTTGGTTATTCCACAGTGTCTTAATTAACACGTCTCTACCTAAGACAAGCAATGCTCGGCATGAACATTACATCTTCGACGTTCTTTGACTCTTCAGTTTGAAAACTTCACTCACACTTTCAAGGAAGAATGGTTTTCTGAGGGTTGTTTTCTGAATTTTTATATTTCTCGGGAAACTTGTGCAATTGTTCCTTCTTTGTGCCAGAGCAGTCTGCCTCTTCTGTCCCCCAGCACTTTAATCTCATGCCAGCCAAGAGAATAATAATAAAACGAACAGCTTGATAGCTAAAACATATGCCAGACACTCTCTATGACAGGTTCTATAAGAAAGATTTTACAGACATTGCCCCATTGTCCCATTTGCACTTACAAAAAATTAATAGATACGAAAATTAAGGCTTAAAAATGTTAAATAATTTCCCCCATGGGCATGCAGCCATTGAGTGTCAGAGTCTGAATGTAATCTCAGGATTGTCTGAATCTGGAAGTCTTAATGTTTACTGTCATAATATATTGCCCTCCAATGACAAGTTGAGGCCATTTTCTTTAGCTGCTGCATTGGTCCTCTAAGGACATTCCACAAACATTTAATGAACATTTACAAATGTTGGTCAGGGTGTTAGGCTCTGTGGACACAGATGAATAAGACATGATGGTGTCTGCCCTCCATGACTAGCACAAAGCTGCCATGTATTAGGTGCTCATGAAATATTAGTAGAATTAACAAGTAAATGTGTCTCAATATCTTAATATTTAATGGATTTGACATTATTAAAACAGTGTATTAAGTTTATAAAATGCATGCATAGGATAATTTATACCACATCATTGAAGATTTTACTTTAACAACATTTACAGAGAAGCTCATTTAAAGGTTCATTTTTCATTTGTAATGGCATCTGACCTTGTAATATCCTTGTAAAAAGCTGGGTGATCCGTCTCCAGGACCCACAAAATTCCTGGCATGAAAGAGACAGGTGTACTACTGGGTTAGAAGAAGCAAAGAAATCTTAAATGATGAAAGAACTATGCAGCAATCAAGCTGTAGAGAAAGGCACCTGGAAGTAGACAAAGACATTGAAAAAAAAAAAAAAACACACACACACATGATGGGAGACAGTCTCCTAATAACTTACGCCTGAGCTGAGGGGGAAAATCAGGCAATTTCCACTGAGGTGGAGAGGGGGCTGTGAAGAATTTTCTCTTCGAAAATCTGAAGGGCAATAGCACATGCACAGTGCATATTTTTTTTAGCAGAACTGTAAAGGGATGAAGGAAAGAACACTTACTGGAACATCTGCTGTGCAAACCACTTCAAGGAAAATAAGCAGGCAGCAGAATGAGCACATCTGCCTGATATTCAGCACGTGCAGCAAGGTTGTGGGAAGAGAGTAGCAAGACATGGCATAATAAGGTAAGGCTCTGAGGGCTCATGTGTCCTTCAGATTTCCCCCGAGCTTTGGAGGGATGAATTGAAGAAGGGTTAATCATCCAGAGGGTACTTCAGATAGGGAGACGCTCCTCTCAATCTGGCTACCAAGTGGAAAGCTGCCTGTTTAGGAAATGTAATCACAGCAACCAAAATGTAAGAACAGATCAGAGTCAGTTGATCTTCATATGTGTGAAAATCACTGTATCAAACAGCTGGGGGGTGGGTGCTGATGAAGCTCCAATGACTTCTTTTGTCTAAGGGAGCAAATCTTTCTAGAGAACCATGAAATTTTCAACCCCAGCAGTGTCCATACAACATAATTAAAGTCTTATGTTTTGTGACAGAACAAACACTTATATAGAATTCTAAATTCCCTCCCCAGCATTTTTCTTCCAAACTGAGCTCTGTGCCATTTTACACAGATGGGACTTTGTCATTAAATCTTGGGAACCCTGTCAAGGAGCAGAATTAACAACAAAATTACCCTGGAATATTACTATGGATTTCATTGGCAACATGTTATCTACAACCAAAGACTTCACCTTCTCTTGTTTGGATAGATTGTAATATCCTATAAATTCCAGTTAAAATTTGGCTCAGAAAATGATGTGAATTTCATTCATACTAAGATCTAAATGACAGATTTATCAAAACACTTTGGAGTTTTTTCTTTGACAATTAACTGTAGAATTTCTTGCTTGTCAACATCCTAATTTCTGGAACCTGCAAATATGTTACTGTATATGACAAAAAATGCTTTGCAGATATAATTTAGTTAGAGACCAAACATTTAAGGAAGAAATTATACTAATTCTCCACAAGCTCTTTCAGTAGAAACAAGCAGAGGGAATACTTCCTAAATAAGTCTATGATACCATTACCCTACTACCAAAAATAGACAAAGAAAACGCCAAGAAAAAACTACAGATCAATATTTTTTATGAAATTAGATGCAAGTTTTTTCAGGAAAATATTAGCAAATAAAATTCAATGATGTGTGAAGATAATTACACACCATGAGAAGTGAGATTTATTCCAAGTATACAAGGCTAGTTCAACATTCAAAATTAGTGTAATAACATCAAAAGACTAAAGAAAAAAATTCCAGGATTATAATAAATATAGAAAAAGCATTTGACAAAATCCAATGTATGTTCACATTCATGACAAAACACTCAGTAAACTAGACATAGAGAACAACCTCAACTTGACAAATACTATCTTCAAAATACCTATAGCTAATATGATATCTAATGGTGATTAACTTGAAGCTTTATCCCTAAGACCAGGAACTAGGAAGTATGTCCTCTCTCACCATTGTATCCAACATCATACTAGAAGTCTTAACTAATATAATCACACACAAAAAAAGAAAAGGTATCAGGGTGGGAAGCAAGGAATGAAACTATTTACAGATGACATGATTGTGTAGTAAATCCAAAAGAATTATCAAAAACTCTTGAAACTAATAAGTGATTATTACAAGGTTACCTGATACAAGGCTAATATACAAAAGTCAATCGGTTTCTCATATACTAGCAATGAACACATGGAACTTGCAATTACAAACACAACACCATTTACATTAATTTTCTCTCAAATGAAATACTTAGGTATACACCTAACAAAATATATACAAGATATATATGAATAATACTACAAAACTGATAAGAGAACTAAATAAATGGAGATATTTTTCATGTCCATAGATAAGAGGACACAATATTGTCAAGATACCAATTCTTTCCATCTTAATCTATAGAGTCAATGCAATGTCATTAAAGATCCCAACAAGTTATTTTGTGAATAGTGACAAATTAATTCTGATGTTCATATGGAGAGGTAGCAGAACATGAACTGCCAAAATGACAGGAAAGTTCATGAAGCATTCCATATACTTTTCCCATGTAAATAAAAGTAAATAAATAATAATAAAGTACTTCTGTAAAGAGTAAAAATTAAAAACAAACATTTCCCTATTTCTAGAATAGTCATGTACTAAAGTAAGTGGAGATAATGAGGAGTCCATCCTAAAGATAAAGACTAATGAAATATAGTTTACTCTGTAAAAATTTACAACTAAAAAAATTTTAATACTTATCTTAAGAAAATGTCTACAATTGGTCACTAAATAAAAAAACAAACAAATAAATGATGAAAACAAATTTAGTCTTCATGAATAACAAAAACCAGTATCACAATTGTGTAACGTCTTTTATTTAATTCATAAATTTAATGCAGTTGAACTTAAAATTTCCTAAAGGTTTTGTTCTAGGATTTGTTAAAGTGATTCTTGAATTCATCTCAAAGAATATTGAGGTAAACTTTGAAAAGGAATGACTTAAATTTCTCTCTACTGCCCACTATTTTACAGCAACAGCAATTTAAACCAGGCAGCACTTGTGCTAGCACAGACAGGCAGGCAATGAAACCCATCAGAAACCTTAAAACATCAAAAAGGATTCCGATCAAGTTAGGCTTTAAAAATTAATTATTCAACATTCTGTGCTATGTATTTAGCTGCTTATATTGGAAACATATACTAAATTAAATTTGTACTCTCACTGTATATGCCAAACTAATTTAAATAGTTTAGTGTACGTAATAAAAAAGGACAATGATAAAATATAGGAAATATTTTTGTTTATAACCTTTATAGAGAAAGCCATTCCAAAGGTAATGTCAAAGAAAAACTATAAAGGAAAAGTAGTTACTAAAAAATATTCTGAGCTGGACACAGTGGCTCACGCCAAATTAGCTGGGCTTGGTGGCATGCACCTACAGTCCCAGCTACTATGGAAGCTAAGGCAGGAGAATCACTTCAGCCAGGTAGGTGGAGTTGCAGTGAGCTGAGATCATGCCACTGTACTCCAGCCTGGGTTACAGAGCTAGATTCCCTCTCAAAAAGAAAAAAAAATTTTTTTGAATGTCACAAATCATCAAAAGCAATAATAAGACACAAACAGCAAGCTGAGAATTATGGGAAATATTGCGAAGGGGAAGGAATCTGTCATAGAAAATGAACAAAGGGCTTTGCCATGAATATGGCACACATAGCGCCACTCAAATCCTCCAAAATCCTTGGCAGCCTGCCTCAAAGCCAGAGACCACCTTCATTAGGCTCTCTTAAGCAGTTGGGGTCCAAAGCATCATGAAGAGGATGGTACAGTACAAAATAGAAGATACCAGTAATTTGGATGCATATCAGGCTTTTGCTGTTCCTGCCGCTTGTCCAGGCAAGATCAGTTGTAGGGGTGACGGGTTCTCTGGCAACAGCCATCATCATGGCCCTAGTTTCTACTCTATAGCTATATTAAGATGCAGAGTCCAGGGCACATGCTATTCTCATGTCTGCTGTAAGTTGAGCTGCACTAGGGCAGCAGCCTTCCTGACTCTCCAGTTTTCAAATTCTTTCACCAGCCTTCCTGGTGAGCCAGCTTTGCAGTGTCGTTCTCTGGGTCATTGTGTTCTGTCAGGATCCCTAGAAGCAGAGGCTGGATAAGGATTTAGGTGATTGGTTGAAGGAATGCTCTTAAGAAAAGGATGAGTTAGGAAAGGAGAATGGGAGAAGGAGATTAAGCACGGATGTAGCCTGCTATGAAGGTGACTTTTATCTTTACAGGAAGTTCTGGAGCCTCAATTACACTACCTTGAGGCAAGGAGTCTGGCTTTTTGTATCTCATGTCAGTGGGTTATTGGCTGTTAACTCTGGGAAGAAGGATGGTCTAACTTCCAGGATGAGGCTGTTATCCAGCCAAAGAAAATTCTAGGGAGACAGGCAGCTATAAGCTTACACTCACAGCAACTGGGACGTAATGCACCATCTGGTAAAGGAAATGTGATGTTTCAGCAGTAGCATCCACTATATTATACTGTCCAGTTTCCAGCTCATTTTACTAGGTCTTCTACTAATTTTATAAGCATGTAATGTCCTATATATATATGTATATATACACATATAATTCCTTATGTATTGCTTAAAGGAGCTTTAGTAATTTTTGCTTTGCATAACTAAATTCTAAGAAAATCATGAACAAAGATTCATGATATAAGAAATAGAAATTTCCAATAATATTATTAATGCTGTTCAGGCTAACTATTAACCAAAGAGTATAAATTAGGAGAAAATTTATGAATGACATTTTTTCCTATATAAATAAGAGAGGTTAAAAAAGATAAAGTTCAGCTTTAGAAAGGTATAGAGAATTGGGAATTCTAACAATTGCTGTTGGTAGCTTACATTGGTACAGCTTTTCTGGAAGATTGGTTAAAATATGTCAAAAATTTAAAAACTGTGCATCTGCTTTGGCCAACCAATTCTACTTTTAAAAATTGTAGGAAGCAATTTCAACTACTCAAGAAATTTATTTTTAAAATAAATGTAAAGTTATATGTACAACAATTTTATCTTAGCAGCATTTATAGTAACAAAACAAAAAATATAAATTAAATACCTAATATTGTCTGGAATGTAGTAAGAACTACATATTACATATGTGTGTGCATGTATATGTATATGTGTATATATAATATACAATTAGCTATCTGTTTATAGTTGTACATATGTAGAACTATTATATATATATACTACATCGTATATGTATAAAAATATAAAGCCATTAATATTATAGAATTCTATGACTTTGAACGTCGTTAAGTAATGTATGTGAAAAAATATCCTACAAAGTAGTATATAAAAAATGGTATTTTTGCTAACATAGTCATGTGTGTATAGAACAGTATTAGGAAGATCCAGCACCAAAATATGTATAGTACTGACCTTTAGGTAGTATAATTATTTATATAAGCAATTTTATCTTTCACTTATTTTTACTTTCTATTTGGTTTATAATGAGCCTGTATTACATATGTAATTTTCTAAAAATATACTGTATTATGTTTAAAAATCAAAGACCATCGACTTATTAGAAATATCCTGGTGGTTGCAGGACTCAGGTGGCTGTGTTGCTGATTCAACCAAAAACTTTATGTGAGCTTTAAAATCTTTTTTTCTTTCCTATTCTTTGGTTTTCTGAATTTGACACAAAAGACAGAAGGAACAAATGACTTGTCAATATTTTTTTTCATGCTTTCCAGGTGGATTGTTCATACCTAAATCTGTGGTGTTTGCCTACTCTGTGGATCCAAACAAACACTGTTCAGGAAAATACAGTGTTGTGAAAGGGGATGATGATTCAGGAAATGAAATTTATTGTCTGTCAACAGACTGCAGTTCAGAGAATCAGGTAGCCTTCAGATTGTAATAGGAATTTGAGCTGTGAGTTTCATCCCTGTGTTCTGTTTTACTTGCTCTTTTGGAATGAATGAAACAAAAGTTGAGAATTAACTGCCCCTCCCCCAGCCCCTGCTCCATATTGTTATTTTAACCTTGTTCACTGCATCAGCTATTTCCTGTGGTTGATTCAAAGTGGGAGCAAACTGTAGATTCATACTACATAAATTCATCGTCTCCAAACTTATGTAGCTATTCTGGGACATTTAGCAGGGTTGTCTTTTATTATGACCTGCTATAAAACCTGATGGTGTGTGTACTGTAAACATAGAAAGGTCTCGCTAACAAACGGGGCTCTAGTCGTTTTAAAAAACCCATTCTTACTTTAAGATATTTTACTTGTGTGTTGGAGCATGTACTTTATTTAGAAGATCCTTTATTATTATTTTTAGGGTTTTAAAATTATTTTCCTCTGAAATGCCACAGAATGTCTTACCGCCCATCTGCTCAAGAGGCATAATTATGAAACTGACAGTCTTTTTTGACACTTCCCTGAAGTGGGAGGAATGAACACATTTTCATTCAGTTTGGGAACCAAATTTTTGGTTTTCTTCTTTTATTGGATACAGGTTTCATATTACATAAGTATTTACAAGCTGTGTACCAAACAAGGACTCTCTGGAAGACAATAGTTTTGTTGACATTCTCAACCATTTATGCCACTAATGGAATGGTTAAGTCATTTCATCCTACAGCTGACTACCACCAGCCAAACATTTAAGTAAGTTTCATACATCAGAGTTGCCTACAAATGTGCCTTTTCAGAGCAATGTAGCCAATAGTTTCAGTTCTAACAGTGAATAATAGCTATAGTATTTATGAATAATCCTAAAAGACAATACAGTAAAAATAATGGGAATTGATATTTGCTTAAAAATACTGAAACTTTATTGTTTCTAATCCATTTTTAAGGAACACTACAAAATTTTCTCTACTGAAACCACTGTGCTTCCATGCATCTTCGTTTCATTTATTTTTAAAACAATCTTTATTAGGACACTTGAGATGGGTCAGCTACTTCAAAGATTATGTTGGGACAGCCTGATATATGTTTATGATAAACTGAATCCATTCAGCATGTCCTTTGGTCACTTCTGACAAGGTAACATTTCTACAAATGACTTTTCAGTATCAGTAAATCAGAATTTTTGTGACTAAGCGACCCTTCAGAAACAGCTACTTTTGTAACACTGGAAGGATTTCAATTCTGGTAGCAAAAGCTCTGAGTAACAAGTTGTGTATCTGTAACAAAAATAATAACCGTCTCTTTTTAAGAATGCACACACACACAAAAAAAACACAGAATCAATAAAACCGCAGAGAGACAAAGATAAGGACCTAAGAAATTATTTGTGAACTTAAGAGTGTTACAGGTATTCAAGAAAATGGCTCATTCTAAAATTGTAAATGTGAGGCTAGATCAATCAAAATAGCTTTTAAGATACCAATAGTGTGATATACAACAAAGCATGGAACAAAAGCCCAAGCCCCAGCTTATGATGTAATTAGGAAAATTAAAATATGTGAATGTTAGAATTATATAAGAGTTCAAGATTATGAATGTTTGAAAGAGAAAAGGTGATCAATAGTTTATCTCATCAGTGAAGGCTTAAAACTTGATTGATGGTGTCATGGGGGAGGGGTTATGGGGAGAACCTAATATTATGTATGTTTCTGTAGGGCACCTTGCTCTTTCTATCTAAAGGCCTCTTATGTGATATTCTTTCTATCTAAATATCTTCAGCCCCAGTAAGCAACATTAGCAGGTCATTACAATACACAGGCATGAAGTAACAAGAGCCAGAATGAGAGTGATGACAGCAGTCAGAAAGCAACAATTTATCGAGCACCTACTATGTTAGTCACTATTAGACATATTAATGTTCTTATTTTCCTTTCAACACTATACAGTAGAGATAGATCTACCCATTATTCAGATGAGAAAACTAGGCATAATGAGAGGATGTCACTAACAGAGAGCTAGGATGTGACAGGGTAGGATCTGTTTGACTGAAGTGCATCATGCTTCCTTTAATGAAATATGGTGATGATACAGAGACTGTATAAATATTAGAGATGATTGAAAAGTAAGAAAAATGAATGCTATAAATAAAAAAATGGTAATATTAGCTTCAGTGTCAGTTTTGATTTTTAGTAAGACGTTGGATTTAGATTTGGGGTAGAAGTCTGTTTTACAGTGGAGCCTTTAAACACATGTATGCATTGAGCAGTTAAAATGTGGGTTTGTATGTATGTAAGTATGTGTTTCATGCCCTTAATATAGTTCTTTACACTCATAGAAACCTAAAAATAGTTTAAAATTGATCTAATTGAGTTTCAGAATAAGCCACCTTCTTCTGTCACTGTGGTATTTTTAATTCCAAAATGGTTCCTTATCTTTTCACCTCTGCGTGTGTAAGAAAGAGATAAAAGAGAATACATGGCATGCCTTAAATCAATTTATAAATGTAGTGTAATATCAAGGACATAGTATGAGTCAGGATTCAGTTGGATATGAAAACAAATTCTCTTAAACATGAAGAAATTTAATCCTGAGAATTAGGGGTTCACAGAAATCACTAGAAGGGTAGTTGAGATTCATGGAAGGATTGGACACAGAAACTCCATAGAGCTGGCCCACCAAAGAAGGGATGATTCTGCTACAATCTGGAAACTTGAAAATGGAGGTAGCCTCTGACCCAGCTGCTTGGGTCCAGATCTGGGGACAGGGAGCTAATGTCCTAACTGTTGGCCCCAGAGCTCTGTTGTAGCTGCATCATATGCAGCAGCAAAATGGATGTTTTAAGGGCTATTGCCTGTCTCCCTACTTAGCTTAATTACAGATTCAATGCTCAGGCAAGTACATCTAAATGGTGGGGCCTAAATTGCATCTGGAACCCCGAGTGCAAGGGTGTCTGGGAAATGTGATATTTCACTGTCAGCCCCTGCAGTGAAGGAAGGTGCTGTAAAGAAGTTTGAAACAGATGGTAAACAAGGCAACACAGCATATCTACTACAACAGACAAGCATAATACACCAGAGAATTTCTCTAATATATGTTACTGAAGTAGAAGGGAGAAACTAGTGGACAATTTTCAGCCAGTGTCAGGTGTATGATCACTGAGGAAAGCAATGATTACTGAGTTTAGAGTAGCCTCGGAAACCATTAGCATAATGACAAAGACATGGGAATTGGAGAATTTCATAAAACCTATAGTATAAACTTCAAGACTTCAATCTCATCTTCTCCAAGATTCCTATAGTAAGGTAATATAATGCCAGAAATAAAACCATTTCAGACCAAGGCCAGGGCTCTTCTGGACCATACTCTTTTCTCTATTGCATGAGTAAAGAAGGTGAAGAACTCCATTAAAGAGATTGAATGGATTGATCCTAGAACCACGATGATGTAGTTTATTTCAGCTGATCTTTTCAAATCCAATTGTGCTGTATGTTCTCAATGCACTTGGAAAATGATCATTCCATATGATGAATTCATACTGCAAATCCTTGTAATGTGCCAAATGAGCTTTTATGTGACATAGTAACTTTTAAAGCTTGCCAAAACTCTGAAATTTTGGAAAAGGTGTTGCTAGCTTTCAACATGTGCTAATTGGGTTTGCCTACCCAGATGGCATAGAAGAAGAAGAAAAGAAAGAAAAAGAAAAAAAAGGTTACTGTTTCTAAACTGTTCTAATCAGGAAAAAGAATAGGGATACATTATACATAAACAAGGCACTTAATCTCATTCTGTACATTGGTGAATATAAAAGGGGGATTTTTATTTATAATGTTTTGAGGAATTTGTGTGTACAGTTACTATTTAGGGGAAAAAATAGAACCATGACAGCAACAGCATAATATGAGTAACTAAGTTCTTCTAAGTTTCTGAGCACAGTTTTCAGAATCTCTAACTTAAAGTGAACCATTCAAATTTTACAATTACTTAAATGGATCTGGTGTAGCTGCTTAAACAGAGTTGCGTCTTTGTGTGAAAATTGGTAGGATTTCTTGTTTCGCTATAAGATTTTTGTACAGAGTTTTATACCAATAATAACTTCATCCTTTTTTTTTTTCTTTTTAGGCTGGAGTTTATACTGTGCTTGAAATCTACCACACTGAAATACAGCTAATTTGTCATGGATAAGTGACTAAGAATCAGCTATCAGAAGACAGCATGTCAGTTTCTGTTTTGAATGGCTGTGCTTTTTAATGTTCTTATTGATGCAGGATCATGCGTTTCACCATTTTGTGTAAACAGTTTACTTACTGTCAGGTATTTTAAAATAATGTGTAGCATCCAAATTTTTAACAACAATTTTTTGCCAAAGCAGTCACCAAACCAATTAAACTACGTCATATTTCATTGGTCCTCCCTTCTCGTGTTATCTGATATTTGATTTTGTGAGAAAGTCTATCAATTTAACTAAGAATTTATAACCAAGAGTTCTGACATTCTTGGAAATTAGTAAATGATTGGTTTGGAAAACAAACAAGACCATTAATTGAAGTCAATGACAATTATAATGAAGATTTAACTCTGAAAATTAAGTGAAAATTATGTGAAATTGTCATTTTGTTGAGAAATCATAAGTACTTTAGAAACTATGTTTTCATGTATGTCAGAATATTGAAATATTTTTAACAAGACTCACACCAACTTTCCTTCTGTGAAAGAAATGTGGCATTGCAGGAATCTAGTAGAGAAGATTATTACAAAGCCACATTAATGCTCAGTCATATGAAAAGGCAAGGACTAACGATTATACCATGCCCTGGTACAGAAAATGATTATTGCTATCCTGAATTTAGGTTGAGGGGTGGGGCAGTTGTGTGCAGTGGCTTGGGGCAAATGTTATACTAGAGAGAAGGCCTTCTTCATAATACAACTCTTCTCTATTGTAGTAAGAACCAAAATATACTCTATTTAAAGACATTTTTAGATTAATGCAATAAGTACTGTACATATAAAATAAACCTTAAAAAAGGGGAAAAAAGCATAAGACTATTAAAAGATAAGCCATCATTTATTTTAATCCCTGACAGTCATGTTTTTATTTTTTATTCTGATTCCACAAAGCAATGCAAGGCACTAAAGTAGAATCACAGATACACAGGGATTTAGAAAAATAGATAAGTACATCAATGGATAGGGCTATATTAAATACCTGTTAGTTAAAAGTCTTCAAAAATTAAGTAATCTCCAAAGATTAATTAATTAAAAGCTAGTACACTTTTGAAGAATTATGTTAACATATTTAATAAAAACAATAAGAAGTGTTCCTGTCTATAACATAAAAAAGTTATTTAGAATTTCTGAGTCTTTATTTTATCAGTTTTAGAAGAGAGTAATAAAATGACTTTACTTTTTTTGTATGTGCTAGATAAGGCATGCAAAACTTGTTTCAGTGTTTCTTGGTATATACCAACTATTTGATAATAGTTATTTTAAAAAATCATTTTATTCCCTGGTTGATTATAATCTCTTTAAAAGTCCTGTATGATCCAGTCCCTTCCTATCTTATAACACTCCACTTTTGGGGGACTTTGCACTAGCTCTTTTTTGTTGCTTGGAGCTCTCCTCACCGATCTCTGTATTACTGGCTCCTGCTCATCATTGAAGTCCTAGCTCAGTGGTTGCCTTTCCAGAGAGGTCTTTCCTGGTCACTGCATCTAAGTAGGCCTCCTAATCCCAGCTCTGGTCACTTTCTATTATGGAATTTGAAGTTCAAACCTTTGTTTTTATCCTAATGTTTCATCACTGTGTAGTCAACTGACTTGTGTTGCCACCCTTGAAAAAAATATATGTTCTGGTTCTAAGCCCCAGTATTTGTGAATGTAACCTTATTTGAAAATAAAGTCTTTGCAGGTATAAATGAGGTAGTACCACACTGGGGTAGGCCCTAAATCCAATGACAAGTATCTTCATAAGAAAAAGTTTAAATTAGGTAGTACTATACTGAGGTAGGCCCTAAATCCAATGACAAGTATCTTCATAAGAAAAAGAAGAGAGACATTTAGACACAGAGACATGCAGGATACACGCAGAGAGATACAAGCAGAGATTTGATTCATAAGGGCACAAGCCAAGCAATGCCTGGGACCACTAGAGGCAGGAAGAGGCAATGCAAGATTCTCCCCTAGAGCTGGCAGAGAGAGCACAGTCCTGCTGACACCTTGATTTCAGACTTCTGACTTTCAGAACTGTGACAGAATAAATTGTTGTTTTGAGACACCAAGTCTGTGGTAATTTGTTATGGAAGCCCCAGGAAACTAATACACATGGCTTGAAACTAACTTCTTTATTTTTTGATGTTCCATTCATAATCTGCCTGACTTTAGGAGCATGTTTATCATGTACAAGCAGAAGTCAATTGTCTTCTTCACCACTTTAGTTCCAGGGTCTGGAATGAAGCTGCCTAGAGCACAATAGGTATATATTAAATGAGTGAATATGTGAATGAAGAAGTGGATATGATAAAAAGTAAAAGATCACTTATGTGCAGACGACCAATGACTATATTGGAAAATTTTCCACTTGATAATTAAAGACCTGCAGTTAAATAAAATTGGGATAACTTCTTTAATCTATTAAATTGGTAAGTGTACAAGTCCTCACACTAGCCACTCTCAGCGACAATAGAGACATAAACAATTTTCTCTAACAGCTAGTGTGTATTAAAGTGTTAAAACTTTTTAGAAAAAATAATTTAATGATACATATTCTTTGACACTTTCCATTAATTTGTTCTTACAAAACCATCACAAGGGTTGATATCATTCTTTTTTCTATATGTATATTCTTCTTGGGATTGTTTACAATAGTTTAAAAACTTGAAACAAACAAAATGATAGTACTGGAATATTGACTAAATATTGGTACATAATTAATTTTGTATTTCTAAAGATAATTTTATCTAAAATATTTTAATGACATAGATACCAGCTTCCAGTTTACTGTTAAGTGAAAAATTATCAGGCTATTAAGAAGTAGTATATTATTGTTCTAGTTTTGCAAACATATCAATGTAATAGCATCTGTTCAAACATGTTTAAAGACTGTATACATTAATAGCAGTTATCCTTGGTTGCGGGGTTTGAGAAATTTTTACATTCTTCTCTATGATTTTCTATACCTTCCTATATTTTCTACAATAAATAGTTTTTATATTTATAGTCAGAGAATAACTATCAATTGAGAACTGAGAAATTTTCTCTCATGGCTTACCTATATCGTGTCTTTGTATAATGCCAGTGTGATTTTTATAAATAATATGCTTGAATTTTTCCTTTAATAATACATTTAAATCGAAAGGCTTTCTACAGCTAATGATGTAGCACAAAAAAATAATTAGCCAATTTACAAGTCAGAGTTAATTTACACTTCTCTTGGGAAGACTAATAATTTGTTACCTTAACCTGTATCTTGATTATGGTGTAGTTTGATAAAGTGTGAAACAGGAGACAATGCAACTATAAATACAGCAGTGGGAAGCTCAAACATTTTCTGTTTCATAGAATAGTAATGGCTTCAATGAAGTCTGAAAAGTGGATCTTATTTTCTTTGAAGAAAAAATGAGATAATAAATTTTTAAGTTTTTTTTTTAAATCCTGTGGCCATTATTTTCATAAACTGTGGGAAAAAAGAGGAAAAAAAGATGATTGTGCTTAAGAACTTAAGGTTTCCTATTGAAATTTGATATTTCTGGCCCAATATAAAGACACCATGAGTGCTTTGTGGAGATTGAAATTAGAGAATGTAGTTGGCAAAGTTTGTGCTCTGAAATAATGGGGAAAATGATGCCTTTGTCATTCAACCCCCCAATCCACTTGGTAAGGGAACCGTGGGCTTAGAGAGCCCCAGCAAACAGGACAGCTGATGCCTGCATGCCAATTCTGCCTCTGCTAGGTGCCAGCTCTGCATTCTTGGGTTATTTATGTAACTTCTGAGAATCCTTTTCTTATTCTTAAAAATAACATAATAATATGCACATTATCTGAAAAATTATTTTAGTGGCTAGTAAATTGCTTTGAAAATTGTAGTAATTTTATTTTCCCATGGGAAAAGGGAGCATATTTCCATTTGATACCCCTAAAATTCATTCATTGTTCTTGCTTAGAAATATACCCATCACATTTGGAGTAGTTTACTTAATTCTAATCTGTTTACTGGGAAGTTTAGTTCCTTTCTATAAGCCAACAGATAGCCTGACTTCTCTGCTGATATCTCAGTCGTCAGAAGGATGAACTGGTATCTTATTGACCCATTTCTGATGTAATTACCATCTAAACAATGCATACCTCCCAAGTTACAACATACAAAGTCAAAGGAAGGACAAAGAACAAGCGTTTTCCTGCCATGAGTGTGAGTGTCATTCTCAGAACTTCTCCTACAACCAGATTTCTTGCTCCCCTATGTTTCTGCAGTCTCTTGAGCATGAGCGATAGGTTGAAGCAGCCAATTCTATGATTATTAAATTCTTTAGCTTAAAACACTGACACTTAGTGAGTTAGTGAGCAATGGTCCTGCACTAACACAAAATTGAAAAACAAAGCACTGATTAGTTATAATTATGTTATTCTTTTTTCTTTGTGCCACATTTCTATATTTCTGTTTAATTACATTATACATGTACTTAGTAGATTAATATAAAATACTATTTTTTCAATTGAAATCATGATTTTTACATTTTTCACTGGAAATGTTTAGAAAATTATGAGCCCTTTGAACTTCGCTGAACTGTAAGTTTTATCCTTCTGTTTCTTTTCTTTGACCCCTTTCTTTTGGCAAGGCCAAGGTTTCTTATAATTAAAAAGGCTTCCCTCATCATGGTTCAAGAATGAGGCTCAGGGTTTTTGAATCATGTAAGAACAGTGCCTACCAAAACTATATCTGAGTACTCGGTGCATATTTGCTGCCGAGTTGCTATTTGTTGATTAAATAAATGAGGAACATATTGAGAATCTGTGACGACCATATATTAAACTTTGCTTCAGAAATAATACCAAAATTATTAGAATGATTATGGAAGTCCAATCTGACCTCCATCTAGTTCAGGATGCCTTTGCAGCTGTTAAAGAAAAGACAAAATACTTGCTTCAGGACTCTTTTTCAGGCTTTGGAGAGAGGACTCCAGTGAGGTTAAGAGCGAATTTAGAATTACAGTAGCATATCCATCAATACAGTACTCCAGTCCCACAGGACACTCAGAAAACATTTTTACTGATTGTTTCTAACCTTTGCTTTCTGTCTCTTAGACATACCAAAATGAACAACAAAGACACAGGACTTCCACTTACATCTTCATTTGACAGTAAGTTTTACTAGTTTTGCATGTCACCCAGACCTATTTCCCCAAATCATTTTACACATTAGAGTTCCCCCACATACATCTCCAAGGTTACTTAAGAAGTTTGAATAGCCTTCAGTTTAGGGCCAGTGTTTTTATAAGGATGATAATAAACAAACTTTAAAAGCTACACTAAATTGATTGTTATAAGACTCTAGGTCACCATAAAACAGATGATAATGACCCAGTATCATTTTTTGTTTGCTTCCATTGAATAGTAACCATTTTATAAAAAACATTTTATTTTCTATTGAGCTAAAGGTTGCTCAACTAATTTTCTCTTGTTGGTTTGTTTATATTTCATATAAATCAAATCAAATACAGTGATTTTGTGATTTTTAATTTGAGAAATATCTCATTTGAAGAGATTTCAGTGCTTAGTGAGTTAACACCTGGCAGGGTGACACCAGATGTGGTGGAAATACTAGTGAAATGTGATGTGATATTGTTAATTGCAGTGGTACCAGAGCAGCATTAAAACAGTATTTTAAATATATGCACTGTGCATAGTACTGTTTTAGGAAAATATAATGATGCATCACCTCCAGTGAAGGATATATTGCTACTTCCAATTCTATATCTTGAACTTTAATTACCTTTCAAAGGCCAGGGCTTCCTCCTTTCAGATGTTTGCAGTCATTTTAGCTGCTGAATTATACTGTTCAGAATAAAAGGATGAATTAAATTGCCTTCTGAACTGTGGGAAGTTATTATTCTTTCCATTGTCACTGTTAACAGGAACATGCCTTGGCTCTTTTACAAATTAAAGTGAAATTTCAAAATAATTGCAATTCGTTTCATTAGATGAACAAGTGAGAGGTACTGTTGCAAATGCTCTTGTATGTACTGGCACAAAGCACATTTCATGACTACAATATTCTTTCATGTAGAAAATATTTTATTTGTACTCAGTGTACGTGGAAACAAGAATGTGGCAAAGTGTGAATTATACATGGAAACACTTAAGAATGTGGCAAAGTGTGAAAAAGGAAGGCTATTAAAAGATCAGCTCAATATCTTCTTGCTGAAAACTCACTGCTGTGTTGGCCTTGACATGACCTATAGAATTTTATGTTGGCAGGAAACCAACTTTGAAATTTGTTCTGTAGCAAATCATCATGGCAATATACTTCCAGGAATTAAATCCTTTACATCGCGTGGCAGTGTTGCCAGAGAGCGTGTAGGGTCTCTTCTGATAGGAACCATGAAGGAGTCTTTGGCCAGAAATCCAAAGCCATATGTTAGTCCTGTCAAAAATGATATGGATCTGCTTACAAAAACCTTGCTCAGTGGCTCTGCCAGGAACCCCGTGGCTGTGTCCTGCCTGAAAGCCATTGCATGTGTTATCACTGCCAGAAATTGATACTGCCCTGGGATAATCTAACAGCACTAAAAATTCAACCTCTGGGTTTCTACTGCCAGACTTTAACTATTAACAGAGCCTATGAGTGTATTACAGGGAAATAAGGCCTCTATGACTTCTCTAGGGTGAGGGTGGGCGATCTTGTTGGCTTCCAGTACTTGGAGCTAATTAGCTCTTTGGAAAGAATTCTGGCTGGGATTGTATTAGTTATTTGTTTCCTAACGTACATGAACTCTAGGTAATAGTTTCCCCAAAATGGACTTGAATGAGGGCTTTATTTAGAAGGCAAACAAATAAAAGTAAATGTGAAGGCGTTTTGTCTATGGGGGTGTAGTTAGTATAATATGAAATGTACTGGATATCAGCTTAGTATTTTTTTTTTTTGAGACGAAGTCTCACTGTCACCCAGGCTGGAGTGCAGTGGGACAATCGCCGCTCACTGTGACCTCTGCCTCCGAGGTCCAAGCGATTCTCCTACCTCAGCCACCCGAGTAGCTGGGACCACAGTCGCGTGCCACCACACCTGGCTAATTTTTTGTACTTTTAGTAGAGGTGGGGTTTCCCGGTGTTAGCCAGGATGGTCTCAATCTCCTGACCTCGTGATCCGCCCGCCACTTTCTAAGTGTTGGGATTACAGGCGTGAGCCACCGTGCCCAGCCCCCAGCTTAGTATTTCTTATATAAAACTTACAGAAACTGCAAAGTTCCCCGAGATGTTGTGTCACAAAACCAATTGATGGCAAACAATTCCTGTATTCTGCGGTTTATTCAGTATTACACATAAAGTCTTTATTTTGATAAAGTACATACCATACTATTAAATATTCCAAGTAAGCCCATGTATATATATGGCATATTTTGGCTTAGATTTTTTAAAAGCCATTTCAGTTTTGAATTAATGAATGTGCTTGCCAAGGTTTTATATATCTATTCTACAAAAAGTATTGTCTATGGCCTGCTACTGGTTTCTGGACTGCTTGTAATCAGTCCATACACATAAGCACAGAAAATTGGGATAAGTGCTTAGACAAGTTATGGCAATTTGATATTGTTGAAAAAATGTCTTGTGTTTTATAAAAAGTCAATCTGAAATACATTGGCTATTGGAAAAAACAACACCACACCACAGATAGTTTGAGCATTTATTTTAGAAATGGCCAACTCATCACCATTTTCCAAGCTTCTGCTCATATAGACGTTAATAATGAATCACAGACTGATTTAACCAATTCTTTATTACTGTTCATCCAGACTTTGTCAATTATTTTTCTATTATAAGTAACTCTGTTATTAAATCTTTGTGCATTAATGTTTGAGTACCTTTTAATTTCCAGATAAATGTTGGTGAGTCAACCAGTGACTCCAGTGAGCTCTTTCTCCTTCTTACCCAGTTCCATTCTAGAGAACTAGGAGAAGATTATTTTGCCAAAAATATATAGAGTACTTGTCTATAACTTCCCTTACCTGCATGATTGGTCCCCACTTGAAGAAGCAATTTATAATTCCTCTATATTAAAGATGTATATAAATTCACAAAATTGACTTTGGCCCTTAGTTTCATAAAGGGTGTGGCTATGTTAGGTCCATGGTCACAAGGCTTAATGATAATAATTTTCTATAATTTATTTATTATCCACTTTTGTTACCACTCAGCAAGTTCTTAACAAATATGACTTTCAAATTCTGTTACTGGCCTTCATGGGCTTTACAAGGTCTCTATTTTTTTTTCATAATTATATATCCTAACGTATCTAGTGTATCTCTATCTTTTACCTAGTAACTAGTTTGGAGACCCCAACATTAGTTGGGCCCTGAGATTAGAGCAAGAAATGTCTTGGATGCCATTTTTGATGTCAGGGCACTCACTACCAGCAAAAGAAGAAAAACTGTTAGCAATCAATCACATGGTACTACTGTACAAATGTTAACAGAGGAAAAGGGACCAATTAGGGAAAGTTTTGTTTAAACCATAAGATTGAATAACATATAGTTATTTAACACAATGACATAAACCTCTCTTTACTTTTTAAAATTATAATATTTCCAGAATATATTGTTTGGGAAAAAGCAGGTTATCAGAACAGCATACCTAAAAAGTACAATTATATCCTTGCAATTGTATGTGTATCAGTGCAGAGAATCTAATTTGGAGGAAAATTCATCAAAATGCTAGCTCTGTGATAATCTGTGTGGAAGAGCTTGGGAATTACTATTCGTTTATTCTCTGTACTTTTCTGAATCATTTTAATATCTTACAATAAGATTTGTGAGTTCTAGAAAAAGAATAAAGGTTAACTTTGAATGGTATATGTTTTGTTCTAATTCTTTATTTTTTGTGTTTTTGATGATGGCTGGAGAGAAGAGATGTTCATATTGGAGAAAGATAAAAGAAAGAAAAGGAGGGGAAAGGATTTTCCTATACAAACTTTTCCAAAGAGTAGAGCAATATGAAAAATCGACCCATTTTAACTTATTAATATTTTTATTTATAATTTCTTTAATTGGTGTCATTTATAGAAAGCCTTCTCCATATTTAAATTTTATATTAATATTTACATTATAGGTATATTTTGTTTCATGCTTTATGGTTAATTATTTAATGACTTTGGAATTTATTTTGATTTATCAAGTGGGATAAGCATCTTCTTCCCCATCTCTAAAGAGTTGATTAATTATTCTGGTTTTCTACCTTGTGTATTTACTACTACCTTAAAATGGCATCTTATTCATAAACTAAGTACATTCAGGTATATTTTTGGGCTTTCTGTTCACTTTACTTATCTAACCAGTAGCCAATATCATACTGGAAAATTACTATATAAGTAATTTTTATATAATTTAATATTAGCTTCTATATATTCTTTGTATTTCTTTTCTGTTTATTCAAATAATTTTCCCTAGAAAAAAATTTGGTAAAAATAATTTGAGGGAAAATTATTATACATTTTATTTTGCAGTTGAAGGAATTTTAAAATAATTTTTAAAAATTTTATCAAGGAATGAGTAATTAAGATTTTTACTTGAATTGAATTAAACCTCAACTGATTTTGGAATTATTTCATGTTTGTACTATTCAGTCTTTCTATCCGACAGTATAATTAAACAGTATCTTTCAATTTATTGAAATCAATAAAGTATTATTTCTATTTAGTTGCACATATTTATTATTGTGATATTCCTACATATTTTATATTTCTTGTTACTGTGCCTGACATATTTTTTCTATCAGTTATCTATTATGTAAATATTTGTTGTTTTCATGTGCACAGTCTTAAAATTATCTGTCAGGACTGGATAAAAATTAAATGCTAAATATTGAAATGGGCAGACTTTTCATATTCTACTCTCTGGAAAAGTTAATACAAGAAGATCCTTTCTCCTCCTTGTGTTTCTTTGATCTTTCTCCAATATGAACATCTCTTCCCTTAAAAGTTTGTATCTAGCTATCTTCTGTTCTTTTCCTCTTGCTTTAAATGTGTAGTTTCGCATTTGATCTATTGTTCTTTCATTGTTCTTTCATCCCTAGAGCGCTTTCATATCTTCACAAAGAGCCAGAGGTGGGGGGGGGGGGCGGAAATCTATTTCTCTTTTGAGTACTGGTTTTAAAAATTAAATCAGCTGTTATTAACAAGACTTCACAGCATGGAATTGGATAGGGTGGTACCAAATTTAATAAATTAGTACAAATTAGTTCAAGGCCTTATAACAAGTCTCCAAAATATTTTAAAAATTAAGAAGCATAATTGAGGCTTAAGGTTTATTGTTTTCATAAAAGCCTCATCTACTACTGTGATGTGGTAGTGTAGTCAAATAACTCACATGAAATCGGCTTTTATACCATGCCAAAGGACAGCTGTCTGCTTGTTTCCTTAAGTCCATGATGTGTGTAACAACAGTTAGCTTCTCTAAAATGCAGTTCAGCCTTCCAGCAATTTCAAAACTGATATGCTGTAGTTGAGAATCAAGTGACTTAATCTTGTTTTATGTTACTGCTTTTACTAAATACATCTTTTTGAGATTTTACTATGTGCCAAGAACTGTTCTATAACTAAGGATGTAGTGGTGACCCTGGAAGGATGTTGACTTAATAGAGTTTATACTGAAAGGATGGTTCATAAGTATATAAGTACATGAATATTTTTAGATAACGGTATGTGTCTCTAAAATCCGAAAAAAAACAGTGAGTTAGAAAATGTAAGTTATTGCTGCTTTAAGCTAAGATTGTTATATGAGGTCTCTGAAAAGATAGCCTTTAGGGTGAATGTTGCAAAGAAGACAGCATGCACAGAGTGTTTTAGAGAGTGGACAGAGAAAATGCAAAGAAGCTAGAGCAAGTCTAACCTTGGCTGGTTCCAAGGACTGGGGAAGAGACTTGTCTTTCTTGAGAATAGTGAACAGGGAGGAATTGACAGGAGATGAGCTCAGAAAGCTAGGCAGGGCCTTATTTTATTCATCATGTAGCATAACACTGAGCTTGAATGTTGGACTCCCTCACAAACACCACACCCTATCAATCATTGTATCCTATTGTCTACCTCAGCACTGAATAAGTGCTCAGCAAATAGGATTGAAAAGTAAATACAGTCTCTATAAAGGAGAGTACATCTTTAATTACAGCTATTATCTTAAAACATAAACATACAAAAACTAAAACTGAAAGTTGCTTGTGAATATTGTTGTCTTCTGTGGAGCAAAACATAAGACTCAGAAGCTGACTTTTTTCTTCCCTACTATCAAATTCAAGAAAATGAAATATAATTAACTTTCAATAAGAGTTTTCCATTTGGTTAGAAGAAAACATTGACAAACAAAATTAAATTTCCCTTGAAAACTAATTGTTTCATAAAAGCAAACCCAAACATTATGGAGTGTTCTTATTTCCAAGAATAATGAGTCACTTTTTTATTCTGTTAAAAGGTATTTAATAACCATAGTACTTTGAGATTTCAAGGACATCATTTGCATTCAATTTACAGCTTTCATCTTTTTTACCCTATACCCATTATGGTTGGAGTATTTTTTTCTTAAATTCTCTTACTAAGAGTCTTTTAATGTTTTGGATGATTTATCTCTTTTTGTTCCTCCTTACTAAGGGTCTGTATTATTGTCGCAACTACTATCACCACGCTTATCACCCCCATTCATACTACTTGTTTCTATGATTGGCTGGTAATCAGCTATTACACAGTAGCTGTCCCAGTTGTTGTACCACTGAAGTACTCCTACATGGTTTGGTAAAACCTGGCTTCCTTGTCGTTTGGGCCACATGGCCCAAAATGCAGCAGTATCCACACTTATAAGAGTTAATGTCAAGCCCCCAAGGCCCTACTATAGCATTAAGGCCTGAATCTACTCTGACTGGTGTCTACGATGTGCTGGTTGCAAAATATTTTAAATATTTCTTTAGCTTCAATGACTTAAGCACTCATATCCTTAGTCAATGTACTAATCACTTTAACTAGATGACATATTAAAGGAAAAAAAAAGAATACAGCAGCCCTGAATAATTGATATTATTCCCCTTATGAAAGATGGGAAAGCTGAAGCTCAAAGGGTATTAAGTGACTTGCCCAAGATCACACTGCCCGTAACTGGCTTGGCTAAAATTAGTCTAGGACTGTCTGACTCTAACATCTGTGGTGTTAACTAGGGTTTCATGTTTCACGTATTGAAAATTACGAGGGTACTTTAATGAGTGTATCCATCCTTTTAAAAATCTCCTAAAATGAGGTAAAAGGAAAGCCAGCTATAATATTTTTACCAGTCTGAAATCGCTAGATTAGGGAGGGACTTTCCAGGGAAGGCTGATATTTACAGAGTGGAACATTTCAAGTTTCTGGGGTGACAGCAGGTGCTGTCATGATTATCCCACTGGGTTAACTGGTAAAATATTTGCTTCCCATTTTGAACTCTATTTAGAGATTTTAAAACTTAAGGGAGAAATGTTTCTGCCAGGGACGCAACACTATTTACTCTGAATTGGAAGCTGAATAAGACTGCCACCAGGTCATTTTCTGATGCTTATCAAGTCTCTAGATAAATAGGCTCAAGAAAAGTGTGATGGTGCCGTCTCGATAATAGCTCTTGAATATTAAGACTTCATTACAGAATGTTGTGCTGCTACATTGTGGAGTCAAGGGGGGACACAGATGGCACCCATGGGATTCCCTAAGGTGCCTGTTATTATTACCAGGTTCACAAGTAACAAGAAATAAAAGACTGTGGGAAACCTACATGGACAGAACCACTAGAAGTTTAGATCTGTTAGGACTGAAGATTGGGCCAACACCCTGTAGACAGATCATTGACTAGCTGAAGTTCTGGGTGAAGATAAAAGGAACTTTTAGTTGGTACTAGAGAAGGGGAATCATCAATCCATTTCTTGTTACTAGTCACACACTTATGAAGTATAATATGTACAAATGTTTTCTTTCTTCCCATATGTGTATATGTGTGTTGGGAGAGACAGAGAGTACTTTTTAAATTTTTTTCTGTAATTTTACTCATCGAATATAACGGGTTTGACAACTTTTATGACTTTGTCAGAGAGAAGTAAAGAAATATGGCTGGGCACAGTGGCTTATGCCTGTAATCCCAGCATTTTGGGAGACTGAGGCAGGCAGAGTGCTAAAGTTTTAGACCAGCCTGAGTTCAAGATGACAAGACTCTGTTTCTCCAAAAAATTGGTAGTGATGTATGCCTGTAGTTTCAGTTATTTGGGAGGCTGAGGTGGGAGACTCACTTGAACCCAGGAGGTCAAAGCTGCAGTGAGCTGTGATTATACCACTGCACTCCAGCCTGGGTGACAGAGTGAGATCCTATTTCAAAAAAAAAAAAAGAAAGAAAAGAAACATAAAATTCATAAGTCATGGTGACACTGTAGAAGGCATGACTTTGCATGTCTTCTTTTGGTGAGAAGGTGAAATGTTTTGCTTACAATTTAGGATAGCTGCGTTATGATAGGCAGGAGCCTTATTTTGAAGTATAAGAAACATATATATGATGTCAAACCACCAAAGATTTAGATCATAAGTATTTTAAATTATTTATGCTCATCTGTCATTTAAATACCATTCTCATTTTGGGTATGTTTTCTATATTTAAGTTTTCATAGAAACCAGGACCTGCTGCTTACTATAGAAACTGAGAAACCAGCCTCGCTCGCAGCAAAGGAGCAGGCAAATGATATAATCCTTAAAACTCAGATACACAGTGATTTTAAAACGGGAGTTAGTAATACACGGAAACTGGAACACTGTAGATTCAATTTTGGCAGTGGTAGTGGTGGCAGGGAAATCAATTTTCTGGATACAACAGTGCACACAGTGGTATCCTGAGTCCCATACATCAGCATCAATGGGGTGTGCTAGAACTTTTAGCATTCATTGACAGCATCAGTAGAGAGCTCTCATAGTTTATAGTTGTGCTTGATTCCACCTATTACCCAGGTTTGATGTCAAGGACCCCTGGTGATTCTGTTAACAAATTAATATGCTTTAAATAAATCCCAGCTTTTAAGAATTATTTTCATCAATGATAAAATGTTGTTTGTTCCTATTCTGTTTGTGTGGTCATTTTAGTGCAGATGTGGCAAAATAATGTCATATTAAACACACAGATTCGTATTTTCATAATGGACATGAAGCTCCTGTTATTTTCTCACATTTAATATTTAATTAGAACTCCAAATGCATCACTAATAAATGCTCAAGAGAAATATGACAGCCTCTAGCTAAAGTTTAAAAGTCAATTTTGATGAAATGAAACCAGTTCTGACTGTTCCTTTTTTCTATTTTTTCCAAGTTACCATAAGAGATTAAGGCTATTTTTCCCTTAATTTAAATTCCCTAGTTTGGTTTCAAATAATATTCTGGTAAAAACAATTTTCTACATGATATAGTTGAGGCCTCCAGTTATAATGAAGCTGATTTATATTTATTCCAGTGTGTGCAGTGGAAGTTTCCAATTAATAAGGTTCAAAAATCTGAGCATTCACTTTTTCCCTTAACTATATCTCATAATGAGTTTTAAAAGTTAACTCATCACTGCTTCAGATAGCCATGTTTCAGATCTATTGTGCTCTCATTATTCAAGTAGATTTTAGCATATCTACACTTATTATGGGGTCCAAAATGCTATGCTGTCTTCAGCTCTTTCTCTAACATCTAAGGTGTTATAATTATTCATTAAACAGACACTTCTGAAACAATTGTGTTTTATGAGACACCCCATTATTCTCCTTCGTGAGTCTCTGAAATATTTTATGGTATTTTTATTGACCTTGCTTCTTCTGTCATATATTTTCAGCAATTTGCACCAATAATTATGACATGGTTATCAAATTCTAATTCTACATTGTTGTTTTGATATTTGAGATATCTTTATAATAGAATATTTTCTACTCATCACCTGACTTTTTATTGTTCTAAAAAAAATGCCTGGTCATCTGATTTCTGGTGCAGGGTATGAGGAGCTTGGAAGTCACCACTTAGGCAAAACAAGAAAAGAGTTAAACAAGCTGAAAAATCAACAAATCTTCTGAGTCAGGTCACAGGGCAAAGCACTGCTTCCAAAATTAGAGAGACAGTCAGATACAGAGAATCATAACTTACTAGAGCAGAAACCTATAAGTATAACCTCTATAATAAGAATGAGTGTCAGGGTAGTAGAACCTAAACTCTAGATCACAAATTACTGAAGGCTCAGCATACAGAAGTATGAGAGTCAAAAACTCAGGGGGATCCAGCTATGCAGGGAGCAGTCCCCTTAATTTTGTGTTTTTCCTCCAGGAGTTTGACTAAGTTCTCACAACAAATATTGTAGAAATCTTCTCTGATTCTTTCATGAGGCAGAGAGAGAAAAAGCCATTTGGAAAGACACTAGATCATTTTGTTCTTCTAAACAAAGTCTGTCAAAGATACTATTTAATCATAGTCTAAGATTCTGGAGTTTTATCAGAATGCAACTGACCTGAGGTAAAATAAATATCCTGCTCTAACTAGCACTAAGCTACCATATGAAGGAAGAGAAATACCTAACACTAGCTCATGCTAGTCAATCCAGCTTATTTACAAAAAAATCTATAGTTAACATCATACTTAATAATGAAAAAGAAGATGCTTTATCATTAAGATCAGGAGCAGGCAAGTGTAGCCCCTCTCACCCCACTGTTTCAACATCACATTGGAAGTCCTAGCTAATGCAGTAAGACATGAAAAGGAAATAAAATGTATCACATTGGAAAGTCACAAAACTCTTTGTTTGCAGATGTCTTATTGGTTATATTAAAAATCTAAAACATTAACCAAAAACTCCAAAATCTAAGAAGTAATTACAGTAAGTTTGCAGTAAAAACCACAAAAAAAATATACAAAAATCAATCACTTTTATATATAGCAGCAATGAACACTGCATTTAAAATTAAAATCACAATACCTTTTATATTAGCACCCCCAAAAATATTCAGATACAAATATACCATGTATGTACAAGATCTATATAAGGAATACTATGAAACTCTGATAAAAAGAAATCAAAAATTAAATAAATAAATTGATTCTATGTTCCATGGATTAAAAGAGTCAGTGTTGTTAAGATGTCAGTTCTTTTCAACTTGATTTATACATTTAATTTAATCTCAATCAAAATCTCAACAAGTTATTTGTGGATAGCAACGAACTTATCTAAAGTTTTTACAGAAAGGCAAAATACCAAGAATAACTAATACAATATTAAATGAGAAGAACAAAGTTGGAGGACTGACACTATTCAACTTCAAGACTTAGTACAGTAAACAAGAAAGTATGACACTGGTGAAGTAACGGAGAAACAGATCAATGGAATAAAATAGAAAGTCTAGAAATAGACCACCACCTATTTAGTCAACTGATCTTTGGGAAAGGAAAAGGGCAATACAGTAGAAAAAATATAGTTTTTCAACAAATGGACATCCTCATGCACACACACACACACACACACAGACACCCCCAAGATTCTAGAAACAAACTTTACATCCTTCACAAAAATTCACTCAGAATGGACTGTAGATCTAAATGTAAAACCCAAAACTTTAAAACTCCTAAAAGTTGTAACATAGGATAAAATAAAAATGGCCTTAGGTTTGGTAACAACTTTTTAGGTTGCAACACCAGAAACACAATCCACAAAATAAAGGAAAAAAATGGGTAAACTGGACTTCAGTAAAATTAAAAAACTGCTCTTCCAAAGACATTGTCAAGAGAATAAAAAGAAGACAGACTTGGAGAAAATAGTTGCCAGACATATGGGATAAATTTAAAATATGCAAAGAATTCTTAAAACTAAACAAGAAAACCAACAATCTGATTTTAAAATGGGCCAAAGATCTTAACACACAAAATCAAAGAAGATATACAGATGGCTAATCAGTATACATAAAGATGCTCTACATCATATGTCATCAAGAGATGGTCATTAAAACAGCAATGAGGTATCACTATAAACCTATTAGAATGGCCCAAACCTAGAACCCTGACAAGGCCAAGAAGTGGTGAGAATGTGGAGCAACAGTAACTCTCATTCATTGCAGGTAGTAATGCAAAATAGTGCAGCCATTCTGGAAGATAGTTTGGTAGTTCGTATAAAATATACATACTCTTACCGTAAGACTTAGGAATTGTATTCTTTGGTATTTATGCAAAGCAATTGGAAACTTACATCCACACAAGAACTTGCACAAAGATATGTATGGCAGCTTTATTTATAATTGCCAAACATTCAGTAGTTGGATGGATAAATAAACTGTGATATATCCAGACAATGAAATATTATTCAGTGCTAAAAACAAATATAAAGTCATGAAAAGACAGAAAAAACTTAGATACACATTAGTAAGTGAAAGAAACCAATCTAAAATGGCTGTGTCCTATATGATTCCAACTATATTTTATTCTGGAAAAGACAATAAAAGGCAGTAAAAAGAGCACTGGTTACTTTGGGCCGAAGAAGAGGCAGGGATGAGTACACTGAGCAAAGTACATTCTACAAATGTTGAGCAGTGAAACTATTCTGCATGACACTATAATCGCGGATATATGTCATCATACATTTTTTCAAACTCACAGAATGTACAACACAGAGGCACCCTCATGTAAACTATGAATCTTGAGTGATAATAATGTGTCAATGTAGGTTCATAATTGAAGCATGAGGACATTTTAAGCAATATTCTAACAAAATCATTTTCAGTGGCTTTCCCTGGAATTTAGTGGCTGGCTTGTACTGTGCTCCAAAAAATGATGACCTGGAAAATGATACTTCTTTTTAACTGCAACAGGAAGGTGGACAGTTCTGTGGATCCCCAATTTAAAAGTCATCTTATTCCTTTTTAAACATGGACCATTTATCACCGCTACTGATATACCTCTTATTTTTTTTCTTATTAGTTAATTTCTAATAAAGCTGGAACACTTCTCCTTTTATATTCTCATTCCTGGCTACAAGACCAGGCTTCTTTCATGAAATATAATGACTTCTTGGAAAAAGAATGAGTGTAAGAAAGACTTGTGAACAGCAAAAGACACTGGCAACATCAACTTGCCTGGCAACTGAGGGAAGAAGGGGGCTGGGAAACGTGTCAGCATTCACAGCTCTAGTGAATGATACTGAGCATATGCAAGCCTTGCACCACTTATCACTTAGAGGAGAGCTGGTGGATTCAAGTAAACTCAAGCTGTCTCTTTCAGGTAGACGGGGAGGATATTTATATAACAAAGAGAAGTGCTGAGTGCGTTTCTCAAGGTTTGGAGTATGGTGTAGGGACCACTCCAACTGTATGATTTTTGACTAAACTTCTAGAAAACTGAGTGAAAACTGTAAGGCCAAGTTTGTTCCTGCTTATAGTTCTTAGCAATTTTAGTTGTTGTCCATATCAATACAGTAATACAAGAGGGTAAAAATTAGAAGAGAGAGAAAGTGAGAAAGATAAAAGACAATTAAATGGAGTCTTTTAGAGCTTCATTTGATGGTTTAAAATTATTATGACCTGCTTTGAAACAAAGTCCTATCAATGACAACAAATTAAGTCTTAGCCAAGTATTTCTGTTAATAATGAATTGTCAGACAAACACCGCAGAATTCTTCTGGAAACATGCAGCATAGAGCCAAATTTCTCTCTCATCGGCGTTTTTTTGTTTGTTTGTTTGTTTGTTTTCTGGAAATCTTAAAATTCAAACATCTTAGAGACCATCTGATGTAGTATTTTTCGGAAAATATATAATAGTTTTAGCATTGTTGTTAACAAAGAAAATATTTCTAACAATATCTCATGACAGGATTATATGTGAATTCTTTCTAACTGCATGGATTTCCTGTGATACAGATAAGTTAATATTTTTATAAATAGGTAAGTAATTTCACAAGAAAAAATGAATTCAATAAACATTTTCTGAGCACCATCTTTGCGCCAGGGCTTGTGCCAGGTTTATCTTTTCATATATTATGACCAGGACTAGAATAGACAAAAACAGGTAATAAAAAGTACAGGTAGATATATTGAGCACTTACTATAGGCCAGCCCTTTTTCTGTTTATTTACATATTTTGTGTGTATTACCTTATTTGCTCTTCTCAACAACCTAATAAAACAGGCATTATTATGATCCCCCATTTTCTTCATAAGGAGACCTAGGTGTAGATAATTAAAATATCTTTCTCAGGATCACTCAATAAGTAAATGCCAGAGAGACTCAAACCAGGACTCAAGTCAATATGTACATTGCAAAATAATTATTTAGAATATGTGGTGTGACTTATTTAGACAATTACATCATTTGTTCCTCAGCATACTCGAATATATTTAGCCATTCTACCCACTGGCAGTGAGGAGGTAACTGAACTCAGAGGCCTGGGCATGCACACTTACGTCCAAGAGTCCGGAGCTATTGCTGGCACACCAGTCCTTGGATTCTATCCATCTGTAGCTGGCCAGGCTCACTCAATTGTTTCTTTGTCCTTCTCCACCTGGTCTCCTTCTCATCTGGGATCATTAGTTTCTCTTGATTTTCTAGACAAGCAAACTTCTAACAATTTTATCCTTTCTATCTGTCTTTTATGGCAGGGGTAGGGGATGAGGGCAGAAATAAGTCTTGGAAGTAAAGGTAAACTCTGGCTTGTTTAATGCTGGAAGTAGAAGCAGATACATTATTGAGATTGAAAAAAATGTTAAAAATGACAATAATATTAGATGTAAAGTGTAGTATTCACTTATTCTTTGTTTAAGGCCAAATGAATTATTTCTGAACCAATTCTAAAGCTTAGGATCCAATATGTAAGGGATCTTATTTTAATTGTTTAAAATATTTCGATAGAAAAATTTAAAACTACATAAAGCTTATGAAAATGTAAACAAAGATTGTAATCGACACGTCTTTTAATATATGCCATGCAACATAATTTAAAACCCTAGGAGGAATTATAATGAGGTACTTCACAATGTGAGTTCTGGAGTTGTCTCATTTTTAAATTCTGGTTTTATCTTTTGTTATCTGTATAACCGTGAACAAGGTGCATCTTGATACTGGAGTTCATTTTATTCATAAATGAAAATGGAGCCAGGTTAGTGTGTTTCTCAGATCAGTACTATGAAAGATTTAAACTATTGTAGGTAAATTTTTCTGCACAGTGCCTCAAAGAGGTAATAGATAAGGAGGAAAACTAGGAGAATCCACCAAGAATGGTGGAAGAAATCACTATAATAAATGATCATGGACATGTTGTAGCAAGGGTGATGAAACCCTGCAAGGTATTAATATTTTTAGCACCCACTTGCCAGTTGTTTTTGAGTATTTTATACCCTAATTGGACTTTAGTGCTATGCCTATCCTGAGAAAATGTCCATACCTTGAGCCAAAAAGCCTGACGACTTTCGATTTTTCACGTTTTTCACAGGGTTTGTTATCAAAACCCTAATGCAAGTGAAAATCTTTAAACATTAGTCTTGTCATGGGGCTACCTAAAAGGAACAGTTGACTTTCAAATAATATTTGTATAGGAATTTACAATGTCAAGATGCTCTTATTATTTGATACAATAACTCACTTGCTCTTCATAGTTCCAGAAGTCCTGAAAGTATCCATTATTATCCACATTTTAGATATGACATGTAAGAGAAGCTCAGTCCAACTCAAACACATATCATTCCATTCCAACTTCTTTGCTTCTTAAACTTCACCTAGTTTATATGAGAAATATGTTTTAAACGTATATCATTTCAGATAGGTGACTTAGCTAATATGATAAAAAATACAAAGAACATTCTGAAAGCTCAGATTCTGTGTCCACCCCAAAACTGTTTTGAGGTTTCAGCTGCAATCAACATAATCCTATTGGATTTGCCTAATGTGTAAACCTGACTCGCTTATTTCGTTGCTTTTTCCCCCTTCATAAGTAGCCTGTTGAGGCCAATTTGGGTATAGTAGTGGTTTCGTCCTGCCAACAGAGTGGAGAAATACTGAGAGATCATACACAATCAATCATGCAAATATAACATATGTCCATATGCCCAGGGACCAGGAGAAATCACACCACACCTTGAGCATGCCACACATTCTCACTAAATATTTATTCTTGATTGATGAATTGCTTAAAATATGACCGGGTCACTGGGAAATCAGGCAATGAGCCAGAAAGAATTTTAATGAGCTTGGCATCCTGCCCACTCTTTCATAATTTGTGCCCTTCTTTCCCCACTAACATTTAAGGGTGTGAAGCACAAGCTGTCATTTCATTCTCCATTTGACTTTCTTTTTCTTTTTTGCATATACTGAATTTGTAAATAAATTCAGTTATATTGGCTGTCACAAGTAGCTTTTAAACTATAGTGTGCATAAAAGTCACCTTGAGGAGCTTATTAAAAATGCAAATTTCCTGCCTGGTTGCTCCTCAGAGATCTGGAGTGAGACAAAGTGATGTGCACTTATACCTCACGTGCCCTTATACCAGGGCCATGTTACATAAAGAGATGTCATAGAAGAATCTTTAGACTTAGTTTTGGGAAGAAACAGAGGGTATTAACAACATATTCTATGTAATGTTTGTTCTAATAAAGTGTATGATCCTTTTTAATAACAACTTCAATAAAAATCTTACTATCAATTAAAATAGATCTTTAATGAAAACATTATTGGATGATTTGATTCAATTATGGCACTACGTCTCTAATGATTTGACCTACAAAATACTTGTCAAGTTTATGTTAATGACAATAATCAGCCTTGTTCATTATTAACATGGAGTGAATATCGAGCTCGTTAACAGAAGGAAATATGTAATATAATAACACTGCATACATATTAACTCATCATATTATTTTTATAAATGTTATGTGCATCTTTTCCATGAATCACAAATAAAAGAGAAAAAGAAGGGCAGGGTATGGGAGAAGTAACAAATTTTGTAATTTATTATGACAAGTATTACAGAAGTTGATTTTAAGTAAAATTTAATGAGAATTCTGTTATCTGGTGATAATATCAAGATTCATTATTTGGCTATCAAAGTAAAATATAGCACCCATTAGTGAATCTCAATGTTATCCTCTGATGAAATTTGAATTTGAGTATAACAAAGTATCTTCTATTAGAATACTCCTATACCGTTGATGATGTTAGTGATGGTTGATTGAACTGTATTTGCTGTAATTTTTCTTGGTATTTTAAATTATGGGATAATACACATTTATATTCTTCTGTAGTACAGATATTAATAGATATATTTTCTATCCTGTCAAAGTTGATTGCATCCACATTTTTTAATTTCAGAAATATATTAAGATCCCATCCATAAAAAGTTTTTTGTTGTGTATGTGGTCACCTACGGCATGGTCTATTTAATTTTTGTCCAGGAACTAGTCATCACCCCTACTGGGTAACTACATACGGTCAATATCTTACACAAAAAAAGCTGGGTTATCTTTTGTTCCTCTTTTATCTCACATCTAACCATTACTGAAAAATTCTTTGATCCTTTGTTCAAAATATATTCAGAATGTGATCTTTTTTCACCATCTCTACCACTAGTTTTCTGATCCAAATTCCCATCACCTCTCATCTAGGTTATTGCAATAGCCTCTTTACTTCTATCTTTGACCCTCTGTAGTCTACTCTCATAAAAGCAGCAGAGTCATCCTTTAAACAGGTAAAATCCTCCAATTCCACCATTCAAAGTGCTGTGACATCTCACCAGTTCATTCATAGTAAATGTCTAAATAGTGTCAATTACCTATGAAATTGTCTCTCAAACTTACAAATCAAAATCCCTGTCTAATACACACCGGTAACTCCAATAGCCGAATCTAACCTTGTAAGTCTTGGTTTCCACTGACTTTTACTGTTTATGGTTACTTTAGACAAGTCTTCAAACCCATCTAAATCCCATTTGCTCATCTATAAATGGGAGAAATGCTTGCTCTTCTACTTTCATGGCATCCTTCTGAGGATCAATATCAGGACAATATGCAGAAGTTCTACACATAAACTATTATCAGAAAGTAACACAGATTTTGTACTTTGGTATTCAAATAATAGAAAAATGAGTATAGTATCTAAACAATTCTGCTTTTGGAATGAAGAAAAAATATGAATTCAGTGTTACTCTTTATTGAACTATTGAATTCTCTTAAAACTTCAAAATATAAATAAATTTGAGTGAATTTGTGAGAGAAGTTTACAGTAGGTGGATAGAACTAGAGTAACACATATGGAAAATGATGTGTGCAACCTGAGTGCCAATTTGTTAATATAATATGAAAAAATATTGAAATATGTGTGTATACATAAGTATGTACATATGTATATGTATGTAAATGTATATAATGGTCTACAAATCAGTGTATTTTTTCCATAGACAAAGTTAAAGAAAATGTAATGAGAAGAAAATCAAAGGTGATATAATCTGAAGGGAGCTTTCTTTCTCTACTTAGAAATAAAATATGTAGTAAGTCAATGTACAAATTCTGATATACTCTGTAAGTTATTTCTCAGATATCTGAATTTAGGACACCAATAAACAATAATTCTGTCTGTGCTGCTGTTTTGATTCAATAAGAACTATTCCATGGTGTCACATAGTGATTGTAAACATTATAGAGCAATACAATAATAATTTTTTTTAAATATATGATTGTTTGACATAGCTGTCAAAGGTTTATTTGCCTAGTAAGGTTATTTAAAAAAATAGTAGCATGCAATTTTATAAAATAAATTAGGCATTAATATAAAATATTTTAATGACTGCTCTTGGCTTTACAAAAATTACTACATTTACCAGTTTAGCATACCTATCCATTTCATAACTTTATGCATCTCCATTTGGGAATCATCACTTTGTATTAAGCCATCATGACTGACACTCAATAATTCCTCCCCAGTGCCCTCATCCCATTGTAAGGAAACGGGATTCTTTTGTCTCTTCACCTTCAGTAACTCAAATAATCTTGCCTTTCCAAGTGGCTAAAACCAAATAATCAGGCTTTTACGAAGTGAGCAGTTGGAAAACATGTTTTCTCTTTAGAAGAGAAGTTGAGGATAGATCCTGAAACACAGCCGAGCTCATCTTTGCTGAACATGATGTACTTACATTGTCCCCTCTTCATGTCCTTATAGAGAACAGACTGACTCAAAAGTGCTGAAACTAGTCATTATAACCCAACCAAAGAAGGCCAGAAAAACAACAGACATCACTGGCCTTGAAAGGTCATGGAAGACTGGGGAGGGCCTTCTGCTGTAACACAGTGGAGAGGCTGCCTTCCTGCATGCTGGCATCCTTATTCTCAATCCACGGAAGCCTTTATTTCTTCATTCCAATTTTTGAGATTAGCTTTTTCAGCTTTGTTGTGGACTGAATGCTTATATCACCCCCAACTCCTCTGTTGAAACCTTACCCCCAGTTGTGATGGTGTTTGGAGGTGGGGCCTTTGGAGAGTAATTAGGTCATGAGAGTGTGGCTCACTTGAATGGGATTGGTACCCTTATAAAAGATGTCTGAGAGAGATCCTTCACCTTTTTTGCCATGTGAAGTTACAGCAAAAAGACAGCTTGCTAGGAAGCAGACATCTAATTTGTCAGCACCTTGATCTTGTACTTCCCGGCCACCGTAACTGTAAAATGTAAACTTCTATTGTTTATAGGCCACCAATGTTTTGTTACAGCAGCCTGAATATACTAAGATAAGCTTTCACTTGTTACATCAACATGAATTGTTAAGGGGAAATAGTCAAGTGAAAGTGATTGATTGGAAATGAGCACATATGGAGGACATACGGATAAGAGTCTCAAGATACAGGCAGATGGTGAAGAACCAGCCACATACCATAAGAACTATTAGGCTTTGTCCTGGAAGTAACAGGCAGAAACTGAAAGTTTTAAGCCATATTTAATATTTACATAAAAAATACCCTGGTGGGTGTGGAGGATAAATGGGTCTATAAGAGGGCAATAGTGGAAATAGGGGACCCAATGAGAAAACTGGAGCACCAATTCATGTTGGAGACAATAAGGCTCTGAAATAGGGCAACAGAGTAAGGATTTGAGAAGAGGGGAAGGCAATGAGTAATATTCACTAGATTTCATGATGTGAGAAGTTGATGAGAAATAAATTGTTGTCATATTAAATAATGGAGTTTAGAAACTTCCTTGCTCTAGGGCTAAAACACCAAAATGTAATTAATATTATCCCTATGGCATTTTAGAACTAAATTTAGAAAATGTTTCTCTCTATCACTTCCTCTCCATTCTCTCACACATACTCCCCTGATTATAGTGGTGTCAAGGTGGGGAAACTCGTTCTGAGACTTGCTATCTACCCTCCAGGGAGAGTAAGCCTGGTTAACCAGCTATCTGGATTAGAACCAGCCCTAATTTTAGGACTTTCCAGCTCCATCTGAGGGTTGTACATTTGCCATTGACTTTCCTTATATTGCATAAATTGATGATCTTGTTTAATTTCCTTTGTTGCATCAGACCTAAAAATCTCCTAGCTCTGTTCCTGGACAAAACTGATTTGCACTTTTGCATGGCCCAATAACAAGATGCAGATGAACTGGGGAGGAAGAGAGTTTTTATTTCTATAACGAGTTACAAGGAGAAGGCCTGGAAATTATTGCCAGACCAACTCAAAATTGTAACATTTTCCAGAGCTTATATACCTTCTGAGCTATATGTCTACGTGTTTAAGTGTGCATTCACCTAGAGACATAAGTGATTAACTTATTTTAATCTATACCAAAGGTCTGAATCTTAAAGACCTTCCTCTGCAGCCTCAGTAAATTTATTTAATGTACATAGGTCCAGGTGCTGGGGTTTACCTTTATTATTACTCTTACTTTTATTGTCCTTCTCTTGTCTCCTGCTAGGAGGAGGTTTGGGGAGTTCCTTCAGACTCCCAGTAAGCTTGTTTGTGGAGGCCAGGGGAGTTTCTTCAGACCCCTAGTAAGACTTGTTTAATCATGCTTTAAGGTTCAGGAAACACATAGGCAAAACTCTTGGTGAGTTTTTGTTACGTTTCAGCCTTTGTATAAGGCCACTGGCTTTTAATATTTAACTTAACCACTCAGTCAGTAATGAAACAGTTGTTATGGAGGCCTGCACTGGTGAGACCCGACCTGCCACTGTTTCAATACTCTGAAATGTATCCTAATCCTAGTTCTTCAGGTCAGAATATCTCTAGGGCATTGACAATGTCTAGAATTGTCTTAGAATTTTTCATAACACTTTTCTTACTTAATTTTTGATTGTGGCTATTTTTTCCCACCTTTGCTCTGGGCAGTTGCATTAATTCTTAGGTTTAGTTACTCTTTTCATGTATGCCAGATGACATGCGAATGCTGGTGGATACTAGCGTCCTGTTGTACAATAATAATGTCAATTTAGGATGTAGAAAAGACTTGTAGGAGGGGTTCTCAATGCTGATTATGTATCAGAAATACTTGTAAAATTTAAAAAGCTAAGCAAAAATAAATAAATAAGAATAAAGGATCAGAAAAAATATATGCATGAATGAATTAATTCCTGGGTGGATATTCTGTTCCAGTTGGTATAGACAGGACCTAAATATCCTTAGTTTTTTCAAAAAATCAGCAAATGTTTTTGATGAGCTTCTAAGATTGAGAATTTTTAAAACCTGTTTGTATATCTTAACTTCGTATAAAATGGGAAGATGGGACTCAACTATAGTGAGAGACAAAAGTAAAGCACAGAACCCTTCTCTCAGACTAACGTGTTTTATATCACTAAACCCCTTGTCTTATTTACTGGATTCAAATAATTCAGTAATAATTAATATGTATCTTCTTGTAAAACCTAACCCATAAGTTTTTTCAGCATGGTGGGTCAGCATAGAAATCATATGCTACCACCTACTGCTTAGCCAGAACTTATTACTGTAATATTTAATAAAGCCTTATAAACATCAAAGCTGGTTACAGTCAGAATAGTGGCAACTATTTATGTAATCAACCAAACGTACACTGCTAAGGCTTTCTGGAGCAGCCCAATAAATATCACAACATGGACTCAAGTGTACAACTGCCAATCTTGCCGATAATTCCCTTTTCTTTCAGTGTTTAGAAGTATGGACTGCTAATGAATGTCTGTTAAGCATTACCCCAACCTGTTTGAAAAGATGTTACAGCACTCATGATTATGGAATTGTGTCTCACCAGATGACAAGAATCTGTTTGCAACCTGTTATGTAGTTTTAAGCCTCTTAGGGTATAATGGGTATAAAAGCAACTGGATACCTACCTAGAGTCTGTGCGAGTCTTCCTTCACTCTTATCTTTATTATTCTTATGTTTGACCATAACTGTTACCATCACATTCAAAGCAAATGTTATCTTTTCTTCCTTTGCATGCAGGATTTTTATTTAAACCTAGTTGGGTCTGTGTAGTACTTTCTCCTTGTTGGTGAGGTAGAACAACTCACCTGAAAAATTATGCCCCTATGCCAGCATTTTTCACAGTCATTTATATCATATAGGTGAGCCATATTGTGCTGTGAACAAGTGCCCTTAAATGATTCAGTGAATAAATCTGTTGGACAATCTCTTTTATTCCTACATCTTGGCAGAAGTGTTATGATTCAAATGTTTTACTCTATGACTTTCTCTATTTAAGGTATGGTTCAACTGGACCAGGCTGTCCTCTAGTAAATGCTGTGAAATTGAGAGCATCTGTTCTGCATGAATAATTCTATCAGGGCATTCTGGGGACTCCCTGTTTGCTGCTTTACTCTGTGGAAAGACCTGAAGACACCTAGAAGATATGCTGATTTGAGCATAACTACTTATCCTCTCTACATACTCTATTTTCCATTAACTAAAGTTTATAGAAATATGTGTGTGTGTGTGTGTGTGTATGCATATCAGCATTTATATATGCACAAAGTTGAATAGTTTTGAAGACACTTAGCATAGTGATATTGAGGAAATATGATAGTTGACTTACAAATACCTAATCAAGACATATGTGCACAGTTATATTAAAAACTGGATGAAATCCTGGAAGGATGCCACTCAAACACTGTAATTTGAAGTGTTGTCCAAGGGGAAACAAAAGGAGAACCCAGCTTATCATAACAATGGCTGAGATTAAACATTATTCAGAAGCAGCAATCTAGAATGCTCAGACACGTAAAAGAACACCAAAAAATAAAAGTTACTCAAGTGGGTGTGTGTGAGGGGGTGGCCCTAACATAGCTGTTAACACCTTGGGATGAATTTGGACATCACATGCTGTGAATCTTGAGGGTAGCTTAACTAAATCCAAAGAAGTGAAAACATGTGAGTGGGGTTATATTCCTGAGACAATTCATGCCCATTTCCTCTCTGCTTGATTACCAAGAAATACTACTTTGCATAAACCACTTTTTGAATTTTGGTTGTTGGTACAGAATGTAAGCAGCTTGAAACTCATTACTACCATTCAGACAAAAAGAAGAAACCTCAATAAACTGAATATCAATAACTCTTCATAGATCCATTGATATTTGAGGCCAAAAAGCAAACCTATGCCCCCAAAATTAAAGAGAAAGGCAAAGACAGATAATCACAACTTAGCAGAGCAGAAACCTATGAGCAGAAATCTCCATGGCAACTAGTTCCAAAACAATAAAACCTACAATGCAATTGGTGAATTGCTGGAGGTTGAGTGTGGACAAGTTTGAGAATTAAAACTTTTAGGTGGGTCCAGTCTTACAGGATCACTCACGCTATTGTGAGTTGACCTACAGGAGCTATGTCAGATTCCCATAGTGAAACACCAAGAGTAAAAGAAAGAAATAAAGCAAATGTACAACCAGAAGCAATAATACAATATGACAAGAACAAAGTCTCACATATTCATAACCTTGAATGTTAACAAATTAAACTCTCCACTTAAAAGTTATAGAATCAGTGAAAAGATTTTTAAAAAGACAACATGATGTAACTATACGCTACTTACAGGAAAATCACCTTATCATAAAGACACATATAGACAGAAAGCGAAGGGGTGAGAAAGATATTCCATGGAAACATAAACTAAAGTTAGCAGGAGCTGACATATTTATATAAGATAAAATAGACTTTAAGTCAAAATAGTTATAAAAGATTAAAAAATTCATTATATAATAGAGGGATCATTCCAGCAAGAAAATATAGTAATTTCAAATATACAAGCAGCTAACAATGAGGGTCCAAGATTCATAATGCAAATATTACTAGATCAAAAGAGAGAGATAGACTGCAATACTGTAATAATGGAAGACTTAAAACAACCCACTCTCAGTATTAGACAGATTATGTACAGAAAACCTATTTAAAACAGACTTTACACCAAATGGAACTAACACATATGTACAGAACATTCTATATAACAACTGCAGAGTATACATTTTTTTTTCTATCAGGACATGGAACATTGTCGAAGGTAGACTACATGTTAAGACACAAAATGAGCCTCAAAAAAATTTTAAAAATACAACTATCTAGTACATTTTCAGATCACAGTGGAATTAAAGTAGAAAAATACTAAGAGGAATGTTGGAAACTATGCAAACGCATGGAAATTAAACAATATGATGTGGAATGACCACTGAGTCAACAAACAAATTAAAATTAAAATCAAAAATTTTCTTGAAACCAATAAAAATGAAAATACAATATACTAAAACCTGTGGATATAGCAAGAAACAGCTTCTAGCAATGTCTACTTCAAAATAGTAGAAAGATTATATATTAAGAAACTAATAATGTAGCTTAAGGAACTAGAAATGCAAGAGCAAACCAAACTCAAAATAAGCAGCAGGAAAAAAATAAAAAGGATATGGCAGAACTATCAAAACAGTGTCAAAAACAAACAAAACACCCACAAAGGATTATTGAAACAAAAAGTTAGCTCTTACAAAAGATAAACAAAATTGACAAACTACTAGGTAGACAAACCAAGGGAGAAGATCCAAATAAAATCAAAATGGAAAAGAAGACATTACAACTGATACCACAGAAATACAAAAGATCATCAGAGACTATTCTGAAAAACTATATGGTGACAAACTGGAAAACCTAGAGAAAATGGATAAATTTCTGGACACACACAACGTATCAAGATTGAGTCCAGAAGAAATAAAAAACATGAACAGATCAAAATGAGTAGTAAGATTACATCAGTAATAAAATATCTCCCCAAAAAGAAAAGCCCAGAGTTAGATGGATTCACGGTCAAATCTACCAAACGTACAAAGAAGAGTTAATGCCATTTCTCCTGAAGCTATTTTTAAACACTTAAGTGAAAGAAATTATCCCTAATTCGTTGTATGAGGCTAGCATCACCTAGTAAAACCAAGCAAAGACTCAACCACTACCACAACAACAAAAACCTTGAAAACTACGGGCCAATATCCTTGATGAACATAGATGCAAATATTCCCCACAAAATACTAGCAAACTAACTCCATTAGCACATCAAAAAGATAATAGACCAGGATCAAGTGGGATTAAAAATTTTTTTTTAAATTGGCAAAAACCATACGATATTTTCGATAGAGTATTCAGTAAAATTCAGCATACCTTCACAATAAAAACTCTCAACAAACTAGGCATAAAGAAACATACTCTCTAATCTAAAATTCTAAAATGTTTGCTTGTGATTCTGTTTTTCACTACTTTTAGTTTCTAGTATTTATTAATTGTTTGAGAATTTGTTTTCACCCCTGGCTTGATTTGGACTCACTGAGATCAGGTCTTATACCTTCTCTTAATCATCAACAGTTTTGAGCAATAATTTTGAAATGACCCTGAAAATTAAATGATTTGATTCCTTATTAGGCTTGCAGAGTTTGTGACAAAGTTGCCATTTTGGATGTAAAGGGAAAAATAGGCAAATGAGAACATCCTTTTTCTGAATTATCTGCTCTAATAACACTTTGAAAGGTAATCGTTGAAACTTCTTTAGGTCTAGGGCACAATTAAATCAGGACCTTTTGATGTAATCATATTTCCGTATCTCATAAGATTTCGTAAAGTGTGAAAATCCAAAATAGCCTTGGTTTCATGCATGAGTCAAAATCTGAGATTAATTTTGCAGGCCTCTAGGACATCCTGAATATATATTTAGTACACAAGTAACCTTGGAAACTAGATCAAAAATCATGTGTTAGTAAAGCAAGATTAACCTATTTTCACTTTATCAGATGTTCTGTAAGCTGTCCAATAGTTATTTTTAACGTAATGTAACTATTAGACAATTGAATGTGTCACAGGAATCCTACAAACTTGCAAATTTGTCCCAAATCTTACCAAGCAGAACTTGATAAATAGAAAAAGACTGGGAAGTTGCTGGTAAAAATCCCCATACTTTAAAATGAGTAGCTGACAAGAAAGCCAAGCAGCAGTGGCAATAACTATGTGAAATAATATTTCTGGCTCTGCTTTAGATGCCGTAGTTCACTATTAAAATAAAAGTATTTTTCTGGAGACTAGCTCAGGAAAAAAAGAAACTTGTGCTAAGGGCAATATTTAGTATTAGGACGAATATTGTGCCTTATGTTAGCAATTTATATCTACAGGTCTTCTAAAAGAAATAAAATGGTTCAAACTATGCCGTTCTGAAAGGTAGAAGAGTAGTTCAGTGGTCGTTCAAGCTCTTTTGATGTCACTGGAGATATTCCAGAATCTGAAAGTAACTTTGATGGCTTAGAAAGGAAGTGATCTGTCTGAGATTTCCCCTCTGGAATCCCTTTCTACACTCTTCGTGGAAGCCTTTCTCTTCTCCTTTCCTTCTATTTCTCTACCCCTTTCCTTCTCTTTTCTCTACCTAAATAAAATCACCTTTCTGCAAAAAAAGAAAGAGAAAGAAGAAAGAAAGAAAAAGGAAAGAAGAAAGAAAGAAAAAGAAGAAAGAAATAAAGGAAAGAAAGAAAGAAAGTGATCTGGAAGTAGTAATGAATGATAAAATTTAAGAGATTCTTCTGTATGTAGAGTTTAATCTTCACATATATTTTGGATCTGGTGCTAATTTTCATGTACTAAAAATGCAAAACATAGTATACAAGGTAGTGTTAATGTATAGTGATATACAAGTTATTAGAAAGTAATGGAGAAATAATTTCTAGAAACTTCATTTGAACTTACAGAGTTCTTAATTATAGTAGTCATCAAGAGGTTTTCATCGTCTTGTTGTTGTTTTGATATTTTGTTGCTGTTGTTTGAGACAGGGTCTCATTCCCATTGCCCAGGGTGGACTGCAGTGGCGTGATCACAGCTCACTGCAGCCTTGACTTCCTAAGCTCAGGTGATTGCCCCACCTCAGCCTCCCAGGTAGTTGGAACTACAGGGGTGCATTATGATGCCTGGCTAAGTTTTTCAGTTTTTAGTAGAGACGAGCTTTCTCCATGTTTCCCAGGCTGGTCTGAGGATTAACTAGAAATCAAGGGGGCTCTTGGGAGCAATGAATGAGCCTGACATTCATACTAGAAAACTTAAATTCCCATTTGGTTAAAGGGCAGATTTTTAAGCTCTTCTGCACGTGGTTTTCTACTGGCCACTGGAGTAAAGATTTACTTAGAGACTGAGGTGGGAATAAGTTTGGATGAAAAACATCAGTGGATCCAGCTGTGCAAAGGTAAGAAGAAGGAAGTGACAATAATTTTGCCTCTGTTATCAACCTCAATAAATCACACAGGGCAAAAGGGTTTGTTATTTTTAGGTAGATAACTGGGGACAACCAGAAATAATAAGGAGGCAGCAATAAGATGGAGTTTCTGAAATAGAAGGTAGAAAAAAAATAGATGTAGTTGCTAATGTGGCCCTATTTAAAATGCTGAGCTGCTGGGGAGAAAAATAAGTAGGACTTAACACAAATTCAGTTAAGGAATCTCAAGAGAGATTGGATTCAAGGGAAAAGAAATACCTAACTTCATCTAGGTAAGTAAAGGAGTTTTACTAGGGATAACATTTGAAGTGCTAAGTAGTTGAGAAATGGGAGAGACTCTCAAACGGGAAAAATAGCAAGTGAAAAGAAAAATATGTGGAGATATAAGGCAGCATGGACGATTCTGAAATTGGAAGATTCAATACAGGTTAGAGGTTGGAGGGGTAGTATGATATTCATGAAAGGAAAATGTAATGGAAAAGATTGGATCATGGAAGACTTTGGATGCTGTGCTAAGGCACATAGAACTAATTTTGTAAATAAGGGCAATATGTAGGATTGTTTTAGTAGATATATCATCTAATTATATTTGCATTTGGTAGTAAGGGTGGTGCTAAATCTGGAGCCCAATTAGGGAGTAATTATAAAAATTCAGGTGGGAAATATTAAGGATATGTGCTAAGATATTAATAGTTAAGATGAATCTTAGTTACTACCTAATGAGTAAATATAAAATAAATGATGATGACAAACTAAGGTAATGATTATAAAAATTTAAAGGAAGAAAGACAATGAATTAGAGAAGGTGATCCATTGGGTGGGGCTGAGGAAGGTGTTGAACATTCATCCACTTTAACAGCTTGAGTAAATATTGATGCAAATAACCAGATTCTGTGGGACAAAAAGATATTTAGTTTGTTTTCTTTTAATATGAGTTTGGATTCTTAAAATAGGTCTTTTTTGGAAAAACATATTTGAGGTTCAATAACATAACTGATTAAAGGTTTAAAAAGACATTTTGAAGTTTTTCATATTTTATTTTTTAGCTTTTAAGTATAAACTGCTTATTGTATGTGTGTGTGTGTATGTGTGTGTGTTTATAATTAGTGCTTACCTAAGATTTAGTTTTTTGTGTCTTGGAGAAAGAATCACATAAAAAAGGGGTTTATTAATAAGGTTGATATTCCCTCAGGAAGGAAAGAGAAGACATGTTTTCCATTTCTTCGAGGACTTGATATTACTAGGGATAATGGTAATTGTGAAATCTCCAAGGGAGAGATGAGATTTTGAAAATCAAGCACATTACTTTCAATTTGCATTATTCCCATGTGGGGATGCCTACAGTGCCTGATACAGAGGAGTATGATAAGAACTTGCAGCTGCTTTTAGGAATCTACCAGCAGGAAGCTCTCAGCAGCTATTTATAGGCAACTGTCTGCAATGCCTTATATCTCTAGCACCTCCTCAGAAAAGCATTCCCCAAAACTCAAGAGAAGCTGGACTTCCCCAATCTCCTGCAGCACTCCTTATATTCTCCTGTCAGTAGCTATCTCAGTGGGACCCAGTTTTCCGATTGTATGTCTAGTCTCTGTCCTCTGTCTGGCTTAGAGCTCTTCCTTGTTGGGAACACTCTCTTAATGCCTTCAGCATTTCTAACTTCCAGTAGAATGTCTAGCAAATATATTCGATTCTTCTTAAAATTGTATTTGATTGGTGAATGGAGAGTGAAACTGCACCAAAGAATAGCCAGAATCCCATCTACTTTTAGGAGAGAAATAACACTTCTCAGAGGATCAGACTGGCCTTAATTTCCAGCTTTGCTAGAAGCACCCACTCCTTTTCAAACTTCACTGTTCCCACCTATTAACGTTAAAATAACCTACTTTTCTAAAATCAAAACAAACAAACAAAAAACCCTACGTACTTTTATGGTTTAATTAAAAGCACATGTGGTTGTGAAAGTTGTTAGAATCAAAATGGAGTCATTTGGGTCAAACCCTGACAAGCGGAGCTGAGGAAAGTTATGATGGGTGGGTTTTCATCCATGTATGCCTGATAAGAACTATCACAAAAGACTATGCAAAAAAAACACAATCTTGCACAAAGGCCACTGCAACCGTATATAGAATATACTTCTGTAGGGATGTCTGTCTAGCATCTGACTGCCCTGTCTTGGACTGATACCACCCTTGCTATTGATTCTTGTAGCCAAGGATAATTAATTCAGAACAACTTATGTAATCCTCCTCATTTTGCCTTTAAAAGCTTTCAATTGCCTCTACCTCTTTGAACACACACGTAATTTACTATGGCACACGTATTCTCATTGCAATGCTACTCCCAAATAAATATCATTTTAAGACATTTAAGATCCTCTCTCTTATTTAGTTTGATATGGGAAATAGTGAAATGCAACAAAATCTAATTCCTTTTTGTTTTGCTATACTGTTCTTTTCCAGATTCTAAATTTCAGTTCTACACGTGAGTTTGTAACTGGGTGGCGGGAGGACAGGGACTTCGCTCCCCTCCCCTGCTCACCAAAGATATAACCGAGTCATGCTGTGGGGGCTCAGCTCCCTCCCTGTGCTTGCCAAAGATGTAACCGGGTGTGTCCAGGTTCTTGGGTTTACTTGCCCCTGGAATGGGGAAAGGGCCCGGGCGGTGCAGTGAGCTTACTGTTCAAATAAATATCGGACCCAAAGAGTTTAGCAGAAAGTAATTTATTAGGCAGAGGGAGAGAGAGAGAGGAGAGAGAGAGAGAGAGAGAGAGAGAGAGAGAGAGAGAGATAGAGAGGAAGACAGAGAGCTCCTATGATGCCGTGGCAGGGGAATCCGAAAGGGATATCCGTATAGGGAGAGAGGGAGAGACAGCTCCCAAGTTGCCTGGGAGGGGATCCAGAGAAGGAGTATGCACAGGTAAGGGGCATGGGAATTTTAACCCCGAAGTTATTCCTGCCCTGTTCATGTTCCCGTCCAATGAGAGGAGTTCTTTCAAACATCCTCTGGAGTGATTGATCTTTGACTCTGATACAGGATTGGCTGCTAGCTCCGCATCAAGAGCCCGCTCCTCCCAGAGCTTTTCAGGGGCTTTTTAGACACAGAAGCTCACCTGGAATTCTACCTAACCCACACAGGAAAGTTAGACAAAGAACTGTACATTCCAGGATGGAGGGGTGGATGGAGGTATGGCACTGGAGAATTCCTGCCTTTGAAACACAGGCAATTTTCCTTAACACAATCTCTCAAGTTCATAGTGCCCAAAGTACATGTGTTTCTAGGTATGGTGTGTGGGATAATATGGTACTTGGAAATTTGTTATTACATCTTTTAATACTTCATCCTTGTTGTTATATGCATAATCTCTAACCAGAATAAAAATAATAAAAATAAGTTATAATGAACTCTAACATGATGACTTCCAAAAGTGGCTCATATGAGAATGAATCTAACACTATACACAAACTGATAAATTATAAGAAATACAAATGAGAAATTCATTAAATGCAATATTTATGCATTAACTACAGCATGCTCTAAAACCTTTTGAGGCTTTAATATTATTATGCTGTTACATGAATCTTTGTTAAATGCCTACCAGAAACCCACATTATCCCTTTATTATATTTTTGTTTGCCATGATTTCTTAAATGACAATTAGTCAAAATCTAATGTATTAAAGGAGTGACATGAACTGCAGCCTTAGAATATTCCCTTATTGCCAAGCAGCCTTTGAAGGCCAATTACTTGGTTCTTAACATTCACCTTCTACTTCCTCACTGTGAATCCTTGGGCACATAACCCAGCTTCTGTTTTCCCAGGCATTTAATATATAACATAATTCTTTATAGAGTCTGTGTTACAAGTAAACAAGATAATACAGGTAAAGAGTGCCTGGCATATAGACAGTGCCTAATAATTAATATACTTCTTTCATGTCAAATATAATATTGAATTCTACATATACTTAGTGACTTGCTTTTTTATAAATTTATATATTATGAATGTATCTTCATGTTAATATTGTTCTACAATATAATTCTAAATTCTGCATACTATTTAACACTACACACCATAATTTACCCAACCAATACCCTACTATTGAACATTTAGTTTTCTCCAGTTTATCAATCATCTACTTATCTATATAAAGGACTTTCATGAACATCATTTTACAGACATTTTTGCACACATCCCTCATAAGTTTCTTAGAATAAATGTCTAGAATGTGAATTAGTAGGGAAAAGGTATAAATATTTTCAAGATATTTGCTGTCTCAACAGGAGTTTCTCTTTCCTTGGTTTTGCTGTAAAGCACAAGATACCCTTGGGCATATGCTTGCTACTATTTTAAATGAGATTAAATCACACTCATTTTTAGTTGATTATTGCTGCATATTGAACATCTGTTGCATTCATGTTTTATCCAGACACCTGATTGACCTCTGTTATTATTACTGTTACAAAATGCAATCATTGGTCGCTCATTTCTGACAACGTGACAAACATAACCTGAATATCCTTCAGACATAAACCCTTAGAAATGCTATATGAGATTTTAAGTTAATGCATATAAGAACAACTTGCAAAGAACAAAGAAAAATGCTCAGGTACCAGAAATAAAGCACTTAAAGTGACTGCAATTGCAATTGCAATTACAATGGAGTTTGAGGGGATTCTTGATTCTTGCAATTTAGGCCTGAGTTTTAATACCCATATAGGTAAAATAATAGTAATAATAACAATGCCTTCAAACTGAGTGAACTGTGGAGTTGGAATTAAGTCCCCCATATTTGTTTGGGACTATCAGAAAGCCTGCATGAACCTTATTTGAACAAAGATATAGAAAATTTTTGCTTATCTACACTCAGAGACTGTGGTATTGCAGATAAAATATTTTGATGTCTCTGCATGGTTAAGGCCTTCTGAACAGAGAAAGCTGAAAATGGTTAAAAGGCAGGCCTTAGAATTTAAAATATTATTTCCATCTCTCTGGAGGAGAACGTCTTCTCCCTGGAAGTATTATTGCAAAGGAGAATGATTCCTGGAGCTATCGTTTAAATTCCAAAGGTTTTAACTTACAATAGACAGAAGAGAGTTGTTTTTGTTTTTGTTTATTCCTCTCTTGCAGGAGATGAAGAAGTTCTATGCCATCTGTCTTATATAAACTCCCAAATTTATATTTCAAGATTCCTCAACTCTACTGCATAACTCAAGAAAAAGAACTGAAACTGATACAGTTACTTCTGTAATAATGATAATCTGTCTTGATTAAGAAAGTTTATTCAATTTCAGATACAAATGTAAATATTAAAAAATTATCAGAGATGAGAAAAATGTTGCAAATCTTTGCTTGAGCTCTTGATGTAGAAAAGTCTTCCCTGAGAATTTAAAACCTCTAGCATTACCTAAATTTGGTGTTCCCATTCTTGCTACCTGAATGAATCTGAAACTTTTAATCTCAGAAATTGATACAGATAGTGCTATTAAACCATAGCAATTATGTAAGCATTGATTTGCAGAAAGCAATACAAATCACTCTAGAAAGATCATCCTGAGGCACGGGAATTCTAAAAGAAAGAAATAAAAGCCCTATAAATGTGAATTTACCATCAGAATTTATACAGTACACAAGAAAGGAATAAACTGGTATGGTAAGCAAATCATAAACAGTAATGATTGAAAGGATCACTATCAGGTAATGGAAAAATAATCTAAAAGATAATACAAATATCTTTTTACAATGAATAAGAAACTAAATTTTGGAATCGTGTCTATTTTTTTAATAAAAGAATGGTTAGATTTTAGGAAGAGCTCAACAATATCTATACATTTTAAAGATTATATTTGTACGGTAGATTGGACATTTACACAGATAGAACTCATCAAGTCCAAGTGAGATATGAAGAAATTGTAAAGAATGAAGCAGTAAAAATACTACAAAATATAAGACAAAGTAAAAAGATGCTACCTGTGAATAATAGGATTTAGAGAAAGAGATAAAGAAATTGGGAAAAGAAGCAATAGAATTTGGACTTGCTGAGATTTTTTCTAAATTGGTGAAAAGTTTTTTTAAAATCTTAAGCAAAATAATTAAAAATAAATCTCAACTTAGATACGTAACAGTGAACCTGAAGGACTAAGCCCAATCTTAAAAGCACCAGAGAATCACTTACAAACCATAGAAAATTTGTGGGATGTAAGTCTACAGATAGTGACAGAAATCCTGGTGCTGGGAGGAGGAAAACAGTCAATGAAAGCAACACTGAGACCTTCATGTGGTGACAGAAATTCTTATACCTTGATTATCAAAACCCATTAAACAGTATATATAGTATTTAGATTAATGAATTGACTCCTGATAACAACATAAATACATCTCAAAATGTAGCGTATAAATGACTCTACCTAAAAAAAAAAACAGAAAATCTACTTTTTAAAAAATGCAAACCATATTATCCATTGTTGATACGATACACATATTGTTTCCAACATGTTTCCAACATATGTTGGAAAATACAAAAGCCATGAATAAGAAATACTCAAATCAATTTCAAGATAGTAAAACTAACTTGGAAGTAGGGGAAAGGAAAGAGTCCACATAGTTTAGGGTGGAGCTTTAGTTTTACCTGTATTTTTTCATTCACATTTTTATAGATAAGAAATAAGATGACCACATGGCAAAATTTTATACCTACTATATTTTTGGTAGTCAATACAATGGGGTTGTATTATCGTCTACGTATTTTGAATATTTTATAATTAAAACTTTTAAAACAAAGTAATATTACCTGCAAATGGGTAATTTTAACTCCTTTAGAATGCTCAGAGTCTGTAATTATTGTCTCAATGTAAATTCCAAAACAGTCCTAAAGTCCTAAATAAAGTTGCATTATTCATGTATTGTTTTCTAATTTTAATGAAAATGCTTCTGGTGTTTCGTGGTCAATATGATAGTTCAGCATATTTCTGGCTATTATCATTATTACATATACATTTATTTTTCTTTTGGTATTAATAAAACTTTATAGTATATTAATCAATGGGGTTTGTTACAGATTTTTTTAGTAATAAATACTGAATCCCATCAGTTTCTCTTCTGGTATGTAAACAATATAAACAATATCGTGCAGCTTCTAGATCAGACACACACTTCCTTCACTGAGCCTCATTTAGCTTCACCACACAGCTGAACAATTTACTTGCTCTCTGCCTCAGTCTGCTTACATGCTTTTTCTGTCCACTTCACAGGCAGATGTGGGAATTAACTGGATTAAGCACCTAGTACAGTGCCTGATAAATAGTAAGCAATTAATAAAATGCTAGCTATTGTTACTTTACATTTATTTTTCTCCACTTTTTGATGATGAAGAGTCATTCATAATGTTTATTGAGCAATTCATATAAAATAGATACTGTTATAGTCACTGGGGATGATGTAACATACAAAGTCTCCCTTCTCTCATATAGTATAATTTACATAATAAATTCTATTGGTGTATTTCTTATGATTAGACTCTTTGCCCACTCCCAGAATGAATCTCACTTGATTATATAGTAGGCTTTTTTGGCTAATGTGGTTAGGATTTTTGACTCTATATGCAAACCCAAAATTTTCTGTAAATTTTTTTGTGTTGTGTCTGTGTTCTGTCTCAGGTTATACAAGTTTTGTAAAATGATTTTAGAGACTCTTAAGATTTTTTTAAATCCCTAAGCAGTTAAAATAGAATAGAAATGAATTTTCCTAAAACCTAGTATTAAAATTATTTGCATGAGATTCCTCTTTTCTGCTTAGTTCTTTGACAACCCTTTCAGTTTCTTGCATTATTATTCAGCTATTACTATTGTACTTAAATTATCCTAACTGTTCTTGAACAATATTTTAAATTATAAGTTCCTTCAAAATAGTATATTTTATTATGGTTTTCAAATTAGCACATTAGAATTATGTTTTAAAAATCACATCCATATCAGTGTTAATATATTTTTTTCATACATAATATTTTAAAATTTTTTCTTCCTTCTTGGTGGTGAATGAACTTATCTGAGTTTGTCTATTTTATTATTTTTTAAGCAAAATTAGGTTTCATGTCATCAATTCTTATTTTTCTGTAATTGAATAAACTACCTTCTAATTTTATCTTTATCATAATTAATTATATCCTTCTATATTTATTCCATTTAGCTTACTATACTTACTTCTTATTACATTTTCTTGTTTAAATTTTGAAAAGCCTATTAGTTGTCACTACAGCTTTGCCAGTGTCATGTTAGTTTTAATAAATGTTATTCTCATTAATATTAGTTTGTAATTACTTTGAAATTGCAATTTGCAGTTTTGATTAATTATTTGCTACAAAAAGACATATTTTACTAACTTCAAAATGATTTGCATCTCTTACTCAGTTTTTATTGATTCAAAAAATCCACTAGTTTCTAGGAAATCCATTGCCTGGAAAATAATATATACTCAATAAATAATTATTGTGGTTAAATTATACCTCTACTAATTGGAGTTGAAGAATACAGTTGATAGAATTTCTAAATTGTGAATGTACTGTCACTTTTCTGATGCCTGAAACATTACCAAGGTTTATTTTTATTCCAAGGATATATGTAAACCAAAAGTATATTCATTAAATACAAATGTTTGATGTAAATAGGTTTACATATGCTACAGTGTATCTATATGTGTATGTGTATATTAGATGTAAATGTTATTTTTTATTACCATGAAAAAATGTTTGCATTGAACAATCATCTGTCTCTATACAGCTATCATCTATCAATGTGTGTGTGAGAGAGAGAGTGTGTGTGTGTGTGTGTGTGTGTGTGTGTTTTCATGTTTGCCTGCTAAGGTGGTCAAAGCCTTAAAATATACACTCTTGTGGCACTCTGATGTCATAGTGTGTCAAATGGTCTTTTATATTGCAGCCATTTTTTATTTATTTCAATTCACTTTTGTGGGTATGTATAATTATTCAAGACATTTATAACATTATTGTTAATTTTATATTTTATAAATAGAACTATATATTTGTTTACATATGTTTAATATGTAAGAGGAATATGTATTTATAAATATATGAAGATTAAGATCTTTTTAGTTTAGTTATATATATTCTTTATCTTAATATATTATGTTTGGCCGTTCTTGTGTTGTTATAAAGAAATATCAGAGACTGGGTACTTTTGAAGGAAAAAAAAGAGGTTTCATTGGCTCACGGTTCTTCAGGCTGTGCAAACATGGCACTGAAATCACTCTGCTTCTGGGGAGGCCTCAGAAAGCTTTTTTTCATGGCATAAGGCAAAGTGGGAGCAGGTACAGAACATGTTGAAAGCAGGGTCCAGAGAGGGGGTGCAAGGAGTAGGTGACACACTTTTAAAATGAACAGATCTTTGACGAACTCACTATATCTAAGACAGCACCAAGGCATGGGGACCGGCCCCATGTCCCAAACACTTCCCATCAGGCCCCTCTGCCAGCATGGAGGATACAATTCAACATGAAGTTTGGGCAAATATCCAAACTATATTAGTTAAAGTATACTTTGTTTAATATCATTATTCTCTCCGTATTTCCTGTTAATTTCCTTCTTTCCTATTAATTTCCTTATTTCCTTTTGATTTCCCATTTTTTCTATTAATTTGCTTATTTATGTAATGTGTCTTCAAATTTACTTTTTAGAAAATTTCTCTGTATTATTCTTTGTGTGTGATTCTTGCTATTTTTACAAGTATTTGTCTTTTTATCTTTACAAATTTTTGTTTTGCAATTTTTTTTCCTGTTGAGCTAGAATCTTTCTGAGGATAGAAAATGTAGTAAATCTACAATTTTTCTCAACAATACTGAATTCAAATCTACTGAAATAATCTGTGGTTTCAGATCCAGTTTATTAATTAATTGTTTCATACAGTTTGATATGTTTCTCTTTCAAAAATTTCTTAGTATGATATATTATTTAGGCCAGGCTTGTGGCTCACAAATAATCCCAGCACTTTGGGAGGCTGAGGCAGGCGGGCCGATCACTTGAAGTTAGAAGTTTGTGACCAGTCTGAGAAACATGGCAAAACCACGTCTCTACTAAAAATACAAAAATTAGCCAGGCACATGCCTATAATCCCAGCTACTCAAGAGACCTAGACAGGAGAATTGCTTGAGCTCAGTAGGCAGAGGTTGCAGTGAGCAAGATCCTGCCACTGAACTCCAGTCTGGGTGACAGAGTGAGACTCTGTCTCAGGGAAAAAAAAAACAAAAAAACAAACCTCTCTCTTTCTATATATATATAAAACTATATATATAATTTAGTAAAAAGTTAACATTAATTCTTTAAATGTAAACCTTAATTGTATAATTTTCATCAATCTCAGCTTTTAATTTTATGTCTTTCTTATTTTTGCTTTGTGTTTGATTCTTTTAATTCTCTTGATTAGTTGGAGTAATTAAGAGTTTACTTTCAAGAAAAGGTAGTATATATTGTGATTTATTTTTTATTTCAATGAATAGCTCATAATATCTTTCTATAAAATTTACATATTAACTATAATTTGACTGAATATAAATTTATGCCAAACTTTGAAAATATTATCTTTCAATATTTAATATTTTGGGAAGTAAGGCAGAATTAAATGTGTTTTTTTAATATTTGTAAGTTATATATTTTTTAATTTGAGTAAATATAAATATTTTTGTCTTTATTTTAAAAATAAAATCACATTGTTTTTGGTCAGTGTGTCTGTAATTTTATCTGTGTTTTTAAGTTGAAGACACTGATCTTTCCAAGAAAATGCATTCTAAAATATTTATTTCAATATTTTATTCTTTCTTCCTTATATTTGCTGCTCTCTACTTTTATAAATTTCTATATTTTAAAAATATTATGTCTAATTATTTGTTGCTATGTTGTTTGGTTTAAAAAGTTTATATAGTATTATCAATTATACTTTTTGTAATATAATTTATCAAGTAAGAGATGATTAAATAAAGTTTTAAAATCATTTTCAACAAGTGTTTTAAATAAATATTTTCCCTAAAATTATGTTAGTAGTTTATTCTTTGATTTAAAACTACTTTTTTTTTTTTTTTAAGGAGTCTTGTTCTGTAGCCCGGGCTAAAGTGCAATGGCACAATCTCGGCTCACTGGAACTTCCCCTCCCAGGTTCAAGTGATTCTCCTGCCTCAGCCCCTCAAATAGCTGGGATTACAGGCACCCACCACCATGCCCAGCTAATTTTTGTTTTTTTTAATAGAGACAGGGTTTCATCATGTTATACAGGCTGGAAGACTGCCTATTTTTAATCTTGGTTTCTACCTCATAGATGAGGAACTTGGGAGAGTTACTCTGTCCTTCTAGCACAATGATGTCCTCACTTGATAAACTAGCATAATACTTGTGATTATTTTATTAAGCTATCACATAAATATAATATTTACAATAGTCTCAAAAATATATAATAAATAGCAAGTGAATACTATTTTATTAATAGTAGTAAGAAAGTTTATTGCTTAAAAGCATGAATTACAACTTTTGAACTCATTTTCAGGTACTTCCATGCACTTACTTCAAAATTTTGGACAAGTTACTTAAACTCTTTTACCTCAGTTTATTCATCAGTAAAATCAAAACAACTGAAATACAGCATTTGGTGATAATTTAAGTAGAGGAAAATAGTATACACTATACATACCCATTTAACACATCCAGCATATAATAATTCCTTAAAAAAAAAATCATCCTTCTTAAAATCCCTAACACATTGTCTGGAACATATTGGCAAATCAAACACTGGCTAAATTAATGAATAAACTGTTTCTACATGATTGGATATTTATGTTACTTTTAATTAAGCAATAATACACAATTTCTGTGACTATCCCTCTACATAGTTGTACAAATACCAATACGAATAACTTATTGTTACTTCTAGAAGTGAAATTAGTACACAAAATATTGCAATGCATATGTATCTTAATTATCTCAAAATCTTATTTCAGTTTGTATTCTAATTTGCATGCCATGGCAGTTCTGAAATCATTGAAAATGATCACTTTTAAAAGTCTGTTGTTATATAATTTGAGAATAATGGTATCTTTTAACAATTCATTTTATCTGTTTAGCTCAAACTTCTTTTTTCAAAATATCTATTAGCCATCTATATTTCTATTGTGATTCAATATTTCAGGCCTTGCCTCACTTTTACCTTGAGATATTCCATTTTAAATTTTGATTAGAAAATTATTTTCACAAAGCAAGAATATTAATTCACTTTCATAATACTGTAAACTATTTTTTTCCTATTTTATTATTTCCTTCTTTTGCCATTTGATATGGTTTGGCTGTGTCCCCACCCAAATCTCAACTTGAATTCTATCTCTCAGAATTCCCATGTATTGTGGGAGGAACCCAGGGGAAGGTGATTGAATCATGGGTACTGACTGGTCTTTCCTGTGCTAGTCTCATGATAAATAAATCTCCTGAGATCTGATGAGTTTATCAGAAGTTTCTGTATTTGCTTCTTCCTCATTTTCTCTTGCTGCCAGCATGTAAAAAGTGCCTTTTGCCTCCCACCATGATGGTGAGGCCTCTCTAGCCACGTGTAACTGTAAGTCCAATGAAACCTCTTTTTCTTCCCAGTCTTGGCTGTGTCTTTATCAGCCAGCATGAAAATGAACGAATACAGCAAATTGACACCAGAAGAGAGGGAAGTTGCTGAAAAGATAACTGAAAATGTGGGAGTGATTTAGGAACTGGATAACAGGAAGAGATTGGAACAGTTTGGAAGTCTCAAAAGAAGATAGGAAAATGTGGGAAAGTTTGGAACCTCCTAGAGACTTGTTGAATGGCTTTGACAAAAACACTGATAGTGATATGAACAGTAAGGTCTAGGCTGAGGTGGCCTCAGATAGAGATGAGGAACTTGTTGGGAACTGGAGCAAAGGTGACTCTTGTTATATTTTCGCAAAAAGACTGGTGGCATTGTGCCCCTGCCCTAGAGATTTATGGGACTCTGAACTTGAGAGAGATAATTTAGGGTATGTGGCAGAAGAAATTTCTAAGCAACAAAGCATTCATTAGGTGATTTGATTGCTGTTAAAAGCATTCTGTTTTAAAAGGGAAACAGCATAAAAGTTCAGAAATTTGCAGCATGACAATGCAGTAGAAAAAAAACTGACTTTTTCAGGAGAAATTAAAGCAGGCTGCAGAAATTTGCATAAGTAGCAAGGAGCCTAATGTTAATCCCCAAGACCTTGGGGAAAATGTCTCCAGGCCATGTCACAGAGACCTTCACCACAGCCCTTCCCATCACAGGCCTGGAAGCTCAGAAGGAAAAAATGGTTTCTTGTGCTGGGCCCAGGGTCCCTGTACTGTGTGAAGACAAGGGACTCAGTGCCCTGTGTTCCAGCTGCTCCAGCCATGGCTGAAAGGGGACAATGTAGAGCTTGAGCTGTGGCTTCAGACGGTGGAAGCCCCAAACCTTGGCAGCTTCTATGTGGTGTTGAGCCCACAGGTGCACAGAAGTCAAGAACTGAGTTTTGGGAACCTCATCCTAGATTTCAGAAGATGTATAGAAATACCTGGATGCCCAGGCAAAAGTTTTCTGCAGGGGCAGAGCCCTCATGAAGAACCTCTGCTAGGGCAGTGCACTGCCTAGTGGAGCTGTGAGAAGAGAGCCACCATCCTCTCTCCTCCAGACCTCAGAATGATAGATCTACCGACAGCTTGCACCATGCACCTGGAAAAGCCTCAGACACTCAACACCAGCCCATGAAAGCAGCCAGGAGGGAGGCTGTACCCTGCAAAGCCACAGGGGCAGAGCTGCCTAAGACCATGGGAACCGACCTCTTGTATCAATGTGACCTGGATGGAAGACCTGTTTTCAAAGGAGATCATTTTGTAGCTTTAAAATTTGGCAGCCCTGCTGGATTTCAGACTTGCATGGGCCCTGTAACCCCTTTGTTTTGGCCAGTTTCTCCCATTTGGAATGACTGTATTTATCCAATGCCTATACCTGCATTGTATCTAGGAAGTAACTTGCTTGCTATTGATTTTATAGACTTATACTATTTCATTCAGCAATGAGTATTAAGTTCCTACTATGTGCAAAGCCTTCACCTACCTATTAGAGTTACTACTAATGTGCAAGACATATACTGGAGTAATGGAAAATGAAATTTTCTGACTTACTCGTGTGGTTGAGATTGGCTTTCTTCTGACTTGTAATTCCAGGTCTACCTTAATTTTTGTTAATATCCTTATTAGTTTATGAGTCTCTGTGTCAGATCACAAGCCCCAAACTTCAAAGCCCCCAAAATCAAATAATGAGTTACCTGTAATTCCCTACTGAGCAGTAAGCTTTGCTAACAAAACCCCAAATCTCTATCAGTTTTTGCAGATCTTGTTATATATATGTCTCCTAAAGTTAGCTAGAACACTAGGATAAACTATTGTCTGGATGATTGAATCTTGGTACATTGATAACAGAAAGACACTTCTCAATTATGATGGACAGTAGTAGTGTTAGCCAGTGGCATTATACTTAGTAGTGAAATAGTATAGGCATTCTAATTACATTGAGAAACTAGACAAGATCAACTGGTGTCACTTCTAAAGCATTTAATAGCACTTTAGCTATTTTAGCTCAAACTAAAGAAAAGGAAATGTGAACTCTTACAGTCACAACATTGTAATCATTATTTATAGATGTTGTGTATTTATAGCTGGAAAACTAAAAAGAATCAGATAGAGGCCAATACTTTGTGCAGATAAAAAGTGAACATCAATATTTCGCATATACAAATATCAATATTTCCCATATGTAAATATAACCCATTAAAAGGGAGACAATCTCTGATCATACAATATATCTTATTAAGTATTTTACAAAAGCATAGACAGGAAGAATTATAAATGACTGAAATAAATGGGCAAGTAATAAAAATAAAACAAAAATTGGGTGTGATAAAATAGGCATCTCATGCAACACTGTGGGTTTATATTGTTCTGAAAAGTAATTCATCAACACAAAACAAAACATTTAAGAATTCATATACTTATTGACTGAATAATACAGCTTTTCAGAATATATCTTAAATGAAAAAAATAAGAATGTGTGCAGGGTCTTATCTAATATATACAGCTTTACTCTTATACTAAAAATAGGAAGCAGCAGAAATGTCTAGGAGTAAGGGACTGATCAAATACATTACAGGCTTTTAATAAAATAAACCCTAATGTAACATTTGGTCTCAGGTTGCAGTAAAATGCTTCTTGCTATGAAATATGACACATATTTTAAGTGGAAAAGTTCAATTAAAAAACAGGTACTGTATGATAGCAGTTTAGTGCTAGTGGACAAGGCACTAGACATCAAAATGTTTATTAGACATTTGGATGTCTAATAAACATTTCAAACTTAATGTCGCTGAGATTGTAGTGGAGTTATTTTTCAATATCCATTCTCCATTCTTTCTATAGTAATTGAAACCTTGAATTTTAGTTGGTCACTAGCTGCCCAGGTAAAGACTGCAGCCTTCCAGGTAACTATTTGTTATGTCTCTGTGACTAGGTTATGGACATTGGTACATATATGGAAGCAACGTGTACAGATTCCAAGTCACCACTTTAAAGAAAAGGAGCATGCTTCTCTTTCTCCTATCTTGCTTCCTGGTATTTGGTTGTGTTCTTAAAACATCTTCAATGAGGGCATAGTAAAGATAAATTCTAGGGCCCCAAGGATTTGGCACTTCCATTTAAGCCTCCAAATTGTCATGTTTAGACTTCTCCAGTAGAAGGTATGCTAGTTATCAATTTACTGTCTATTCACTTCAAATTCCCTTTTCTATGATAAAAAATTTGGACCCTGTAAATATTTCATCTTTGCCAGCCAGCACAATGAAAATTATCAGTAGAGGACACTAGAGAGACACTTGAAAGGACCACTTACTTTTTGGTTTTGATGTGGGGCTCTCGCCAGGCTCCTGCACTGCACTGTGTCTAGCAGCAACTAGTGGCCAACAGCTTCCTAAGCACCTCAAATTGTGCATTTTCAGCAAGTCAGGTATGATCCTAAGATTTCTTCCACTGGTATGGGTTCCCTGATTTCAATGGAGTTGATGAAATCCAGGTGTAGCAGAGGCCAGGAGCAACACTTAATCACAAAATACAGGAGGGGTGTGTCTACTGGAAAGGGAAGGAGGGGCATAGCAATAATCAGAATGCTTTGGCCTGCAGAGTTATTTGGCAGTTGCAAGTTGATCAGGTTATCTTTACTAATGAAGTAGTTGAGCAGCCTCTGGAGTATTGCTTGATCAATAGAACAGGAAAAAAATCTAGATTAAGTGACAAAAAAAAAAAATCTGACTTGAATAATCACAGAATTGAATCCCAGCTTCTCATTCAGATGTCTGATATGGTTTGGCTCTGTGTTTCCATGCAAATCTCATCTTGTAGTTCCCATACATCCCATGTGTTGTGGGAGGGACCCTGTGGGAAGTAATTGAATCATAGCGGGGGAGGTCTTTCTCATGCTGTTCTGCTGATGGTGAATAAGTCTCATGAGATTTGATGGTTTTAAAAACAGGAGTTTCCCTGCACCAGCTCTCTCACTGCACAAGCTCTCACCATCCATGTAAGCTGTGACTTGCTCCTTCTTGTCTTTCACCATGATTGTGAGGCCTCCCCAGCCACATGGAACTATAAGTCCATGAAACATCTTTCTTCCCAGTCTCAGGTATGCTTTATCAGCAGCATGAAAATGGACTAATACAGTAAATTGATACTGACAGTGTGGCAGTGCTGTGAAGATACCCCAAAAATGTGGAAGAGACTTTGGAACTTGGTAACAAGCAGAGGCTGAAAAAGTTTGGAGGGCTCAAAGACAGGAAAATGTCCCTAGAGATTTGTTGAATGGCTTTGATTAAAATGCTGATAATGATATGAACAATGAAATCCAGGCTGAGATGGTTTCAAATGTAAATGAGGAACTTGTTGGGAACTAGAGCAAAAGTGACTCCTGTTATGTTTTGGCAAAGAGACTGGTGACATTTTGCCCCTGTTCTAGGGAGTTGTGTAACTTTGAACTTGAGAGAGATGATTTAGGGTATCTGGCAGAAAACATTTCTAAGCAGCAAAGCATTCAAGAGGTGATTTGGGTGAGGTTAAAGGCATTCTGTTTTATAAGGGAAGCAGAGCATAAATGTTTGGAAAATTTGCAGCCTGAAAATGTGATAGAAAGTAAAATCCCATTCTCTGAGTAGAAATTCAAGCTGGCTACAGAAATTTGCGTAAGTAACAAGAAGCCAAATATTAATCCCCAAGACAATAGGGAAAATGTCTCAAGGGCGTGTCAGACATCTTCACTGCAGCCCCACCCATCACAAGCCCCAGGCCAGTGAGGAAAAACTGGTTTCACAGGCTGGGCCCAGGGTTACCATGCTGCCATCCATGTAAGAGGTGACTTGTCCCTGCTTGCCTTCTGCCATGATTGTGAGGCCTCCCCAGTCATGTGGAATTGTTAAGTCCATTAAACTTTTTTTTCTCAGTTTTGGGTATGTCTTTACCAACAGAATGAAAACAAACTGATACACCATCTTAAAGAAATTCTCAGACCCTTTATTGAAGGCTTGGTCACTCTAAGAAACAAATTTGCACTAATTGTCAAAGCACCCACCATAAATCTTCCTCTGAATCTTCGCTCAAAAGAACTATTGCCTAAGATGACTACAACAAGGTAAAATGTAAAAATGGTGCAAGGTAAGAGATAGAAAAGGTAAAAGGCTAAAATGACTGTAAAAAGTAAAAAGAGAAATATCTGCACTTTGCAAGGGTTACCAAACTGTCTCTGAATTGATGTGCATATCCATGGATGCAAAAGGTCACTAACCCAGTAAAGTCTGGTGAAAAAGCATATGCATTAAACTCTCCGAATGGACACAGAGTGTGAAGATGTCTGTGTCTCATGTGAGTGCCCAGCAAATGGCTTCCACTTCATGGGAGATTCTTACTAATTACGGGGACAAAAGAGCATATATCCTCTGTGGTTATCAAACAGCCTCATTCCCCAGTCACTCCATTGCTGGATCAAATGGACCTCTGTACAAAGTAACCACAAGGGCAAGACTGGAAGCTACCTACTGGGCTCAACAACATAGTCATTCCTCACCAAAGCTGACCTGGATAACATTACTGCTGAATGCCTAATCTACTACAGTTCCTGATATCATACCACTTCCTGGGGGAAAACTGCTAGCTATCTGGTAGCAGGTTGATTTAACCTGACTGAAATAGACTTGCATTCTGAAAATGAATTTGTCTCCAATGCTCCTAATGCTTCTGTCAGCACCACCATCTATGGATGCATGACTCTTCCCCATCCCCCTGCTTCTAATCAAAGAATTCCCTTTACAACAGAGGAAGCGCAGTAGTGGGTTCATACACATAGAATGAACTGGTTTACCACATTCCTTATCACCACAAAGAAGTCAGACTAACGAAAGGTGAAATGGCTTAACTACAGACTCAGTTACAGCTCCAATACAAAGACAGTACCAGGAAAACATGGACTTCTCTGTTACATAATGGACTAGAAAAGTTTTGATTTAAAACATTATATGGTCGTTCTCTTTTCATAGCCAGAATACATGAATCCAGAAATCAATGAATGATAGAAGTGAAAGTGTTTATATCCCTAACATACTCAGGAACCAATTCATAGAATATTTACCCTCATTATGGCTTTTAAGCTCAGCTGATTTGGATTTCTTAGCTCTCAAAGGCAGAATGCTTTGGCTGTACTATCAGAATACATCCAGAATCCAATAATCTCTCACTATCTCCATTACTATTACTTTGGCCCAAACCACGATGTTTCCTTGGCTGGATTATCTCACTAACCAACCCTATCTCCCAATCTTCCTTCTAGTCAATTCATATGGCAGACAGTAATTTTGTTTTTTCAGATAGAGTCTCACTCTCTCACCCAGGCTAGAGTGCACTGGTTCGATCTTGGCTCACTGCAACCTCTGCCTCCCGGTTTCAAGTGATTCTCTTACCTCAGCCTCCTGAGTATCTGGGACTACAGGTGTGCCCCACCACACCTGGCTAATTTTTGTATTTTTAGTAGAGACAGGGTATTACCATGTTGGCTACAATGGTCTCAGTCTCCTGACCTCGTGATCTGCCCACCTCGGCCTCCTGAAGTGCTGGGATTACAGGCATGAGCTGCCTTGCCCGGCCAGCAGACAGTGATTTTTAAAAATACAAATCAGATTATATCCCTTTCCCTTCTCTTTCTAATATTTTCCAATGCATTTTTCTTTCAGCCAGAGTGTAAGACCCAAATTTTTGTCATGCTTAACAAGGCACTACATGACGTGAAACCATTTATCTCTTGACCTTATTTTCTACCAATCATCACCTGTTCACTGTAATCTTAGCACGCAGATGTTCTTGATCTTCTTGAAACATACTAAGCATATTTACTTGTTTGTCCTACTTATACTCTGCCCAGTGGACTCTTTCTACAGAGAGCCATATTTCTCACTCCTTATGCCATGTATGTTTGCTTAGATGAAAATGTATTTTGGACAACCTTCTATTTCCACCCTATAAAAATGACATCCCTCACTATTACTCTCTAATACTTTTGAAGAGTTGTTTTGCCTCCATTTTACATATTTGTTGTGCTACTCAAATAAGATCTCCATAAAAGCAGCAACTTTGTCTTATAAAGCACTGAATTCCTAGTATCTACATTAAAGTTTCTTCACCTCAGCACTATTGACATTTGGGGATGGATAATTTTTTGATGTGAGAGGATGTCTTGTGCATTGTAGGATGTTCTGTACTATCCCTGGCCTCTACACACTAGATGTCAATAGCATTCCTACCCCAAGTTATGACAACAAAAAATTTATCCAGGCATTGCCAAATGTCCTCTGAAGGCAAAGGTACCCTGGTTAAGAGCTGCTGATCTAGACTGAACAGAGGTAGCTCTTAATAATGAATGAATAAAGAATATGTATTTATGTGCAGAAATAAGATTGGGATGACATATACTGATATGTTAGTTGTGGGGACATTAAATGTGCATGTGTGCTTTTAGAATTTTGAACACTTACCTCATGATTGTTTTACAACTATCACAGAAAAATGAAAAGCCAATTAGATCTTGGAGAAGCATGCTTTGGGCTTCCGTGTCTCATTTCATCCAGTCTATGTTTAGATCCTCTCTGCCATTAAGGATACTTTGGCTGAAAAGTTTGTTTTCAAACTGATGTAGACAATATGACCTTCTTCCTTTGCATTCAAGAAGTTCTTATTCCATATGATAGCTTTTCTCAGTTAATTTTATTCTTATTCCCCAGGAGAAGGTCACAGAAAACTCTATCTGCAAAGTCCATGGCCATTGTTTTTACTGTTAATGATTATTAAAAGTCAAAAGTAACTTGGCAAAAATATTTTAACAGGCCAACCTAGTCATTAATATTCATATAACTAGAGTCCTTTGGCCTCCTAAAGTGAAATCTCAATCACATAAAATGCAGAATAAAGCAATGAGATGATTAACCTGAACATTATCAGAAGCTAAAATAGATAATGGAGAAAATTGAAAATGATATCAGTCAGTCTTCACTTTCCTTTAGAAATATAACTTGGTCATAAAAGCCATAAAGTGAGTGCCTTGGTCAGAGGCAATGCTGTGTGGAATACCATGATGGTGATAAGGCATTCTGTGAGTCCATGGATGGTAGTCTTGGCAGAAGCACTGTGTGCAGGACAGGCAAACCCATATCCAGAGTAAGTGTCTACTACAGTGAGGACAAACCTCTGCCCTTTCCGTGATAGAAGAGGTCCCATGTAATCAACCTGGCACCAGGTAGCTGGCTGATCACCCTGAGAAATGGTGCCATATCGAGGGCTCAGTGTTGGTCTCTGCTGCTGGCAAATTGGACACTCAGCAGTGGCTATAGCCAAGTCAGCCCTGGTGAGTGGAAGTCCATGTTGCTGAGCTCATGTGTAACCTCAATCCCTGCCAACATGGCCACTTTGTTCATGGGCCCATTGGGCGATGACAAGGGTGGCTAGGGAAAGAGGCTGAGTGGTGTCCACAGAATGGTCATTCTATCCACTCGATTATTAAAATCCTCCTGCCACTGACACCATGAGCACCATTGGAACTGCTGGATCATATGGCCTAAGTGGCAGAGCAGCTTGGACAGCAGCCTGGACCTATTGCAGAGCCTTCTTCTGTTCTGGGGTCCACTCTAAACTGGCAGTTTTTTGGGTCACTAGATAAATGGACCAGAGTAACATACCTAAATGAAATGTGTTGCTTTCAAAATTCAAACAGGGCCACTAGGCATTGTACCTCTTTCTTGGTTGTAGGAGGGGCCAAATGCAGCAACTTATCCTTCACCTTAGAAGAAATATCGTGACAAGCCCCACACCACTGGACCCCTAGAAATTTTGCTGAGGTAGAAGGTCCCTGAATTTTAGTCTGATTATTTTCTCATCTTCTGGCACACAAATATCTCACCAATAAGTCCAGTGTGTTTGCTACTCTTGCTCACTGGATCCAATCAGCATAGTAGCATCAATGTAATGGACCAGTGTGACATCTGGTGGAAGCAAAAAGTGATCAAGTTCTCTCCAAATAAGATTATGACACAAAGCCAGAGAGTTGATATACCCCTGAAGTAAGACAGCAAAGATATATTGCTACCCTTGCCAGCTGAAGGCAAATTGCTTCTGGTGGGCCTTATGGACAGGAATGGAGAAAAAGCCAATTGCCAAGTCAATGGTTGGATACTAGGTACCAGGAGATGTGTTAATTTGCTTAAGCAATGAAACCACATCTGGTACAGCAGCTGCAATAGAAATGACTTCATGGTTAAGCTTATGATAATCCACTGTCATTCTCCAAGATCCCTCTACCTTCTGCAAAGGCCAAATGGGAGAGTTGAATGGGAATGTGCTGGGAATCACCATCCCTGCATCCTTCAAGTCCTTGATGGTGGCACTAATCTCTGCAATCTCTCCAGGTATTCAATATTGTTTTTGATTTACTATTTTTCTAGGTAGAGGCAGCTCTAATGGTTTCCATTCATCCTTTCCCACCATAATGCCCCTTGCCCTACCAGTCAGGGAGCCAACGTGGGGGTTCTTTCAGCTGCTAAGTATGTCCATGCCAATTATACATTCTGGCACTAGGGAAATGACCACAGGATGAGTCTGGGGAAGCACTGGACACACTGTACGTTGGACCTGAGCTAAAACTCCATTAATTACCTGATTTTCAAAAGCCCCTACTTTAATTAGAGGACCGCAATGATGTTTTGGGCCCCCTGGAATCAATGTCACTCAGAGACAGTATCCAGTAGTCCCTGAAATATCTGAGGATTTCCCTTTCTACAATACATAGTTACTCTGGTAAAAGGTCAGAGGTGTCTAGTGAAATTTCTGAATCATGATAGTTCTATTTTTAATTTTTTGAGGAACTTCCATACTGTTTTCCATAATGTGTGTATCCATTTATATTCCCACTAACAGTGTACAGGGATTCCCTTTTATCCTCATCCTCTCCAACACTTATCTTTCCTTCTATTTTTTTTTTTACAATAGCCATTGTAACAGGTGTGATGTGATATCTCATTGTGATTTTAATTTGCATTTCTCTAATTATTAGTTATGTTTAACATGTTTTTCTATACCAGTTGTCCATTTGTATGTCTTCTTGTGAGAAATATCTATTTAGATCATTTGCTGATTTTTAGTTATGTTATTTTTTTTTTTTACGTTTGTGTTGTTTGAGTGTTTTATATATTTTGGATATTAACCCCTTATCAAATGTATGGTTTGGAAAGATTTTCTCCTATTGCATATTTTGCCTCTTCACTCTGTTGATTGTTTTCTTTGCTGTGCAGAAGATTTTCTTGTTGGAATTCCATTTGTCTATTTTTGCTTTTGTTATTTGTGCTTTCAGATTCATATTTTAAAAAATCATTGCTCAGACCAAAGTCAAAGAGATTTTCTCCTATATTTTCTTCTAGCAGTGTTACAGTTTAGGTATTATGTTTAAGTTTAAGTCTTTAATCATTTGGAGTTGAGTTTTGTATGTGGCATGAGATAAGGGTTTAAATTCACTCTTCTGGAAGTGGATACCCAGTTGTTTTAACACCATTTGTTGAAGAAATCGTTTTTCCCCCATTGTACACTCTTGGGAACTTTGTTAAAAATTCGTTGACCATAAATGTGTGGATTTAGTTCTGGTTTCTCGGTTCTGTTACATTGGTCTATGTGTCTTATGCCAGTACCATGTTATTTTGGTTACCCTAGCTTTATACCATATTTTGAAGTTAGAAAATTCGATTCCTCCAGCTTAGTTCTTTTTGCTCATAATTGCTATGTCATAAGAAGGGGCACTTGGAAATACAAGAGCCTAGAGTGCAAGCAATACTGTTCCCTAATAGACAAGTTCATCTGATGGGAATGAAGTTGAGACCGTGTGGGAACACCAGAGATTTTTGGTCCTGATATCTTGCCCCAAGGACTCTCTAAACTCATCTTGCCAGACCAAGTGTAGACCATAGCTTTTGCCATTTCCCATGTACACAATAAAGCTAAGAATCACTGATATCTTAAGGGAATAAGAAACAACAGGAAAAAAATAACAGAGCATGTGGGAACTTGAGATTTATGAAAGAAAATGAAATAATGAACAACCTGTCAGAAAACAACTAACAGTGGACCACATAAAGTTTGAACTTACACCAAGCATAGCAGTATATTCTCACAGACAAGGGCTAGACTTGGTAACAGACATCTAAGTTGTATAAAGGAGAACCAGTTGGAGACACTGGTGTGACCAATATAAAATATTAAATAAAGAACTAAAATATAATAAAGAAAAAATTAAGCCACAAAGCAAGGATTTATAAATTTAAGATAGGCCAGGCGTGGTGGCTCATGCCTATAATCCCAGCATTTTGGGAGGCCAAGGTGGTGGATCACCTGAGGTCAGGAGTTCGAGACTAGCCAGGCCAACATGGCAAAACCAGTCTCTACTGAAAATACAAAAAAGTTAGCCAGGCTTGATGCGGGCACCTGTAATCCCAGCTACTTGTGGGACTGAGGCAGGAGAATCACTTGAACCTGGGAGACAGAGGTTGCAGTGAGCCAAGACCTCACCACTGCACTCCAGTCTGGGTGACAGAGCAAGACTCTACCTCAAAAATAAATAAATAGATTGAAGACATATCAGGTAACCTTTCTGACCACAATGATATGAAACTAGAAATCAATAACAGGCAAAAAACTGAAAAATTTACAAATATGTGGAAATTAGCATGCTCTTGAGCAAACAACAGATAAAGAAGGAAAACAAATGGGAAATTTTTAAATATATGGAAAAAATGAAAATGGAAGCACAGCATACCAAAACCTGTGGGATGCAGCACAAGCAGTTCAAAAACAGAAGTTGATAGTGGTAAATGCCTATATTAAGAAAAAGAGTCTCAAACAGTCTAACTTTATACCTTAAGGAACTAGAAAAATAACAAAACTGAGCCCAAAGTTAGCAGAAGGAAGCAAATAATGAAGATTACACAGAAATAAAGAAAGACTAGATAGGCAATAGAAAAGATCAATGAAACTGAGATTTCTTTTGAAAAAATAAGCAAAATTAATCAAATTTCATCTAGGCTAACCAAGAAAAAAGGAGAGAGGACTCAAATAAAATTACAAATGAAAGTGGAGTCATTACAACTGATACAACAAAAACACACTGAAAGGAGGATAAGAGAATACTTTGAATAACTTTGTGCCAATAAATCAGATAACCTAGAAGAAAATGTATTAAATTTGAGAAATATACAACCTCAGAAATGAACCTACATCTATACAAGTCTGACTCATGAAAACATAGAAAACCTAAACAAATAATGAGTAAGGATATTGAAACAGTAATCAAAAACCTCTTAACAAAGGAAAGCCCAAGATGAGATGGCTTTAACAGTGAATTCTACCAAATATTTAAAGAAGAATTAGCACTGATGTTTTTTCAAACTCTTTCAAAAAAAAAATAGAAAAAGAGGAAGAGAACAGTTCCAAACTCCTTTTATGAGGGCAATAAGCCAGACAAGAACACTACAAGAAAAGACAACTACAAGCCAATAGTTCTATGTTCATAGATACAAAAATACAAAAATTCTCAACAAAATACTAGCAAACCAAATTCAACAGCTTATTAAAGGGATCAGTCACCATGATCAAGTGAGATTTATCCCCAGAAGGCAAGGATGTGTCAACATATCAAAATCTATCAAAGTGATACCAAATTAACAGAATAAAGAACAAAATACATATGATCATCTCAGTAGATGCAGAAAAGGCATTTGACAAAATTCAACATGCTTTCATGATAAAAATTCTCAACAAATTAGGTATGAAGAGAATGCACCTCAAAATAATAAAGACCATACATGAAAAGCCCAAAGCTAACATTATCCTCAATCGTGAAAAATTAAAAGCTATGCCTCTAAGATCTGGGAAAGGCAATGGTTCCCACTCTCAACACTTTTATTCAACATAGGACTGAAAGTTCTAGACAGAGACTGTAATAATTAATATTGTTCAAATGTCCACACTGTGCAAAACAATCTATAGGTTCAGTGACAATTCTATCAAAATTCCAATGACCTTTATTCAACAGAAATAAAGAAAACAGTCTTAACATGTGTATGGAACTACAAAAGACATAATCTTAAGAAAGATAAACAAATTAGGGGTATCCTGATTTCAAAGTATATTACAAAGCTATAGTAATCAAAACCCTATGGTATTGGCATAAAAACATATACATTAAGCCAGTGTAACAGAATATCAAGTCTAGAAATAAACCTACACATGTACAGCCAACTAATCTTTGGCAAGTATGACAAGAATATGCAACGAGGAAAAGATAGTCTCTTTAATAAACAGTGTTGGGAAAATTGAATATCCACATGCAGAAGGAATGAAAGTGTGCCCTTATCTTAAACCATACACACAAATTAATCCAACATGGACAAAAGACTTAAAGATAAGGCCTGAAACCAAAAAAAATCCTGAAAGAAAATACGGGAGAAAAATCTCCTTGACATGGGTCTTGGTAATGATTATTTTGGAAACGCCACCAAAATCATAGACAACAATAACACACACAAAAAAAAATCAAAACAAACAAATACACAAAAACAAGTAAGGCTACATCAAACTAAAAAGTTTTTATATAGCAAAGAAAGCAGTCAATCAAATGAAAAGGCTTTCTATAAAATGGGAGAAAATATTTGCCAAGTATATATCTTTTAAAGAGTTGAATCCAAAATACATAAGCAACTCATAAAACTCAAGAGCAAACAAAACCAAGTAACCCAAATAAAAGTAGGCAAAGAGCCTCATGAGACATTTTTCTATAGAAGACTTAAAAATGTCCAACAGGTATACTAAAAGGTATTCAATATCACTGATCATCAGGGAAATGCAAATCAAAACCATAAGATATTACCTCACACCTGTTGGTATTGCTATTATCAAAAAGACCAGAGATAACAAGTATTGGTGACAGAGAGAAAATACAAACCATTAAGAAAAACAGTACACAGTTTTCTTAAAAATGTAAAAATAGAACCACAATCTAACAATCCCACTAAATAGTATAAATCCAAAGAAGTGAAATGAATATCTCAAAGGTGTATCTGTACTCCTATGTTCATTCTGACATTATTTACAATACCCAAGATATGGAAACTATGTTAAGTGTTTTCTGACAGATGACTAGATAAGGAAATATTTTAAAACAACATCTAAAAAATGTTTCCATTTAAAAATATGAAAAATGCCTACATAATATCAAACAGAAAGGTAAGAGACCATATTTGTATACACTATTATGATATTTGAGATCATTCAATACGGAGACCATCTTAAAAGCTTCAAGAAAGAATATTGTAGGAGAGAGATCCAAGATGGCCGATTAACAACAGCTCAGGATTGTAGCTCCCAGTGAAAGCGCAGAGAGCGAGTGGACGCCGCACTTTCAGACGAATTTTTGTTGCCCACAGACTAGGAGATTCCCGGCGGAGGAG